>BDUI01020194.1:16139-30813 GCA_002335545.1 Apodemus speciosus
AGGAGAAAAAAGCAAAAGTAAGCAAATGAGATTGTATCAACTAAAATGCTACTCCAGAGCAGATGGACCAAGCCATATTCAAGTACGAAAGGACAGTGGGCAGAGGGACAAGGCGCATGCAGGATGTTCATACAAGGGACTAACAAYAAACACATACGTGACAAAAGAGTTAATATCCAGGATGTATCTATRGAATTCAAACAACTCAACAGCAAAAGCATCCCTCAAATAATCCAATTAGTAGTGGGCAACAAGGCTGAGTATGGCACCACTTCTTTGATCCTAGGACTCAGGAAGCAGAGGCAGGTGGATCGATGAGTTCAAGGCCAGCTTGGTCTACAAAGCAAGTTTCAGGACAGCCAGAGCTATACAGATGACCCCGTCTCAAAGCAAGCAAGCAAGCAAGCAAACAAACAAACAAGAAGCGGACACTATCTAAATAAGACATRTAAGGGAGACCSTACAAAASACCAAAGGGTTTATGAAAATTCACAACATCCTTAATCATTAAAGACGTGAAAATCAAAACCACAATGAGATCCCGGCCCAATCCAGTTAAGTTAGCTATTGTCAGAGATGAAGATAACTGCTCTTGGTCCTTCTGCTGAGACCAAGTGTAAAAGCACAAAGGAAGAAGTGTCRRCAAGGATATAACAGGGGACACTTGGTAGGAACAGAATGGGAAAGCCACTATGAACCTCTGTGCAAGATTCCCCCAAAAAATTAAAAACAGAMTTTAAATTGAAATTAATTAAATTAAAATCWATTTTAAATTAAAATTAATTAAAAACAAAARTTAAATCCAGCATACAAAGAAGATCAGATCATTGCGCCAACAATACAACCACATTCCTCATTTATGAACCAAGAAACAGAAAGCACCTGAATGCCTACCACCTAATGAATGGGCACAGAAAACAGCGTTCGTGCACAGTGGAATACTACCTACTAATTTAAAAAAATTATTCTTGGATTTTGTGGCAAAACACACAAAAGTGGAAGTCACTGTTTTAGATGAAATATTTGAGCAGGCACATTAAAATGAGCACTGCATGATCTCAGGTGCATGGAGAGGAGAAAAGGTATGACATCATAAGAAGGGCAAGTAGAATCCTGRTTCCCCAAGGCTAGAAGCAGAAAGGAGAGGGAGATGGGTGGCCAGTCACTGCGTACTGAGGTACTGTTAGGAGTGAGAATGTAGGTGTGCTACTCAGCAGTGGTGACTGCCTACGTTTATAACAGCGATGTGTTATAYCCGTCCTTACCCTGCTGGAAAGGCTTTTAAACGTTTCTATCACAGATGCTTTAGTACATAGGAATGATTACCTTAACTTGAACACAATGCATATACATATTAAAACATCAAGTATACCTCTTAAATAAACTAATTTTCATATCAATTTAATAATGATAAACAGAGGAATATCAAAAGGACTGACATTTTCAAATCTATGCAGATATGAAAAATAKCCCCTCCTCCCCCATGTGTGTATAACAAAGACAGCAAAACTTTCTGAATTATGAACATGAATAATGAAGGGTCTTATGCTGTATATTCTTTTGCAGCAGAAACTGAAATTTCTGCAGATCTCTGAAGGTGTTAACTGTCAGAGGTTTCCTAGTCTACACAGGAAAAACAAAACAAAAGAGCTGATTAAGAACTGTTTGTTTGTTTCACTAGAGTAAGAAATCCTAAATAGTTCAAATATAAATAAATTCCCTTTCTTCCCCCCTGAGATTATGGGAAAGCTAATTAAAAATGAGCTTTTCAAGCAAGGTATTACTGGGAAACTGCCTTTTTTCCAAAGGGAAATTCAGAAAAGGTTAATAAACAAAAAGCCTTGGAACAGTACCAAGAGGTGGTTACTATGTACATAATGAATTATACAACAAAGTGGTTTCAGAGAAATTCATTATGCATTTGTACGTACAGGCCAAGCCTGCGTGCTTAGGAAGTTAAGTATAAAATCTATGGATGGCACATCAAATGCTTTTGACTAAATGAGTTTCTCTAACTTTTTTCTTGTTGTGTTCTATTGTAATTAATAAATGGGTTCTGTCCTTCAATATTTCAGACATATATATTCCGTTTACCTTTAGTTAATTTTAGGTTAATGGCATCTGTCAACTGTAACAGAAGGTGGCTAGTAATTTATAATAAATACTTCTATACACACAATAAATAAATACATTATTTTTTAAAGCAGACATAAATAAGTGTGGTTATGGAAATTTTAATAGGAACTCTCCCTGTATCTTCACTGGATTTCTAAGCTTGAGTGTTCTGTGTAGTATCATTTCCCTGCAGGTAGGATGCAACTCATTTGCCCTTGTTACATTCTAGCATCTCTAATGCATAGAATGAAAATCACGGAAGTGAGTGAAGGACAGGGTCCCTGTCAGATAAGTCTAAGAACAAGGAGGCATCCCTTCTCCACATGTGGCTAACATCAGGACTGGCCACATCTGACAAAGAGAAGAGACCTTCCAGGACTTCACACAAGATAAGCAGGAGCTTGTTCTCTGTCCCCTCTAGCTCCTTGGTGTGTCCTCATGTTCCTGTCACATTCCTGACAGCCATGGCCTGAGTCACACACAGCTTCCTCTTCTACTCCTGCTCAGATCAGCTCTTTAAATGCACAGAAATGAATGGTTGGTGCCCTGTAACCATTTGTCCACCCAGCCTGCAGTCCTGGAGGCTGCTGGCTCTGCTCACAGAAGCACTTACTGCAAAGTCACAGCCTGTGCTCTTCCTGATGTCATCAACAGTCAGGCCTTCCCAGAGCTCGATCAGCGTCAACCCGTTTTTCTTGTCCACGTCAAACACACCCTGTAGGAAAGTCAAGAAAATGACAACCATTTCCATCATGAAAAAAATATCACACGGAATACCTAGGTTTTTAAGTTCCTAGAACAGAGATAAGATCCAGGGCCAGAGACAGAAAACTAGGAATGGAAAAAAATGTCCATTATAACTATTATAAATAATATCATCATTCTTGGCTACAGTTGGCATCTTCTACCCCTGGGCTCTATTTTTTAAAGCTGTCTTCCATTTGTGAAGGCATTGGGTGAAATGCCAGAGAGGCAACTAATGATCTGAAGAGGGACAGGAATGAACAAGGTGGGAATGAGGCAGGGGGATAGCTGGGAAGAGAAAGGATAGGGATGGTGGGGAGAGGATGCTAGATAAACGATTGTAGGAAACAACTGAAGACACTGTAGTATCCAAGAGGAATTGTGAAATGGAAGCCCAGCCAGAGCCAGGCAGTGGTGGCGCTCGCCTGTAATCCCAGCACTTGGGAGGCAGAGGCAGGCAGATTTCTGAGTTTGAGGCTAGCCTGGTCTACAAAGTGAGTTCCAGGACAGCCAGGGCTACACAGAGAAACCCTGTCTAAAAAAAYAAAAAACAAAAACAAACAAACAAACAAACAAGCCCAGCTAACTTATCGAAGTAGCTGTTAAAGTGCTCCCTGGGAAAGCTCTCCCACCTTGAAATGCCCATGAAAGCAGGTGGGTCCATGAGAATCCATACTCCTGGTGAGCAAATTAAAAGGCAGTGCTGGTGCCTAAGGCAGACAGGAATGCCAATCCCAGCCCACACAACCCACCCAACGTCATGGCCACCATGGCGCCAACTTCTGATGGTTCCGCCATAGCACTGTTTGACTTTCGTAGAAGTCTACAAAGCATTCGGCATAGCTTTATACTTGAGAATTCATCAGAAGTCTTCTCAGATATTGGCTGTGATTGGTTCTGGAGCATGGGGTCACTTGTCCTGGGGAAGACTATGTTGATAAGCTATAACTGAGACCCAGCTGCTTCTATGGGGCTTCAAACCTTCTTCTACGGGYCTCTGTGCAGCTCTCATAGGGAGTCTCCATTCTCAGACTTAAAGGTTATATCTCCCAGGTTTTTCCTACAGTGGATATAACTTAAATTTACCTATGTTTTTGTAGCCTTCAATCTTTATTTTCAACTACCTTTGAAGTCAAACCCTGAACTGTCATGCTTCAATACACCATTAGTGAGAAGGCACCATACAGAGGAAAGGGCTTTTGAGCTGGCCTGTCACACAGCTCTGCTCTACAGCAGCTAAGTGACCTGGGGAGCCTGTGGTCAGAAAGCACAGACCCCCTCCCTGGGGCTGAACAGCAGCCTGTGCTACAGGAAACATGTAAGAAGATAACACAGTCTCTGGACCACACCTGGGACTGGGGCGTTGTTATTACTTAGCAGATTGACTAAGCCAAGTCAAAGGCCTGAAATAATTAGTCTCCAGTCAGTTTATCTTTTTCTTCCAGAGGTATCACAGGATGAAAGATACTTACTTTGTTTGGTAACTTAATTGATTCTCCTGAAACAATGATTGAAATTTAAGAGCAAATACTACAGCAAACTTCTTTTTGCACACTTATGTTCTTAAAAAACAACAAAACCTTCATCTTTTTTTTTCCAGCAGAAATGTGTGTTCCATGCATGGGGAAATGCTAATTTAGGGCCTGCCTTTAGATTCTATTATCTGCCTTTATTCTGATACAAAACTCTTTAAATGGGTATTTTTCTTTTTGTAGAAAGTCTATCTAGAGCACCATTTAAACTGATCTGCTCTTTTTCATGCATTATAACCAACATATAAATTTATTAAATTAGAGAAAAAAATCCTTGGATTACGTTATTAAGAAGAGATATAGACATGATTTCAGAAAAAGATAATTGTGGTGTCACTAATATGGGGCTTCAGGAAGCAGGGAGGAAAGATTGCAAACAGGCTAAATGATTTTAAAAAAATAAAACAATCCTTTGATTAACACTATCATCAGGCTCTAATTAACTCCCAGATTACACGGAAGGCCAACCATCTATAGATTTTTAAAAAGACGGAAACTAGAAATATTTAAGAAGAGTTTCATTTAGTAGTCTAAGGGGCAAACAAAAATTTGACACAGAGAGTTAAAAACCTAAAGGCTAAATTGTTAACTGCTAATCAAAATTGATACTGAAACTACCTTGTTTTACAGGTAAGTTAATTACTTTATTATCACCATAATGGCTACACTATGGACCAGAGGGTTAATCTCAGCCAGGTGCTGATAGGAAAGCCATCTATTAAAACCTGATCCATACCACAGGAGCAAGTACAACTGCTTTCAGGGGCAACCTAGTGGAATTCTCTTGGAGCGGATAATGGACTCCTATCCATCCTCACCCTCTCATCCAGCAGCATCCTCAGAGCACCTGCCCTGCACGACTCAGGGAGGTAAACACACAGCCCTTCCCTGAGATGCCAGAGACCAGCCGCCCTGACTTTCTTTCTTTCCCACAGTGTCGCTCATAGTTCACGCTCTGATTGTGGCCTCTTGCTAAGGACTCTCAGTAGCTTATTCCAGTTCTGACTTCTCCTTTGAACCCTAGATCTGAGTCTCCCATTGTCTTTTTCCGACTCTCGGGAATATGAAATTGAAGGTGTCAGCCTCAGCCTCTGCTTTTCCTGTCCCCCACTGCTCTTCCCCTCCCTCCTGTCCTGAGCTTCTTCGCCAGGACACAGCAGCTCAGAATTCTCGATCCCTAGAAAAAATGTAGGTTCACCTGTCTTACCATAGGGGCCCTACTCGTAAGATTAGGCTGAGTCCAATCTCCTAAATTTTTCTAAGATCTCTCTCTGGCTTGTGATTTGAGATATAGACCACTGATGGGCCCTTTCAATGAGATTTGTCTCTTCTTTGACTATTCAGGGAGAAAAAGTTACAGAGTTCTTACTGATGCAGAATGGTTTCCTAAGTTATAAAGGAGTTGCTGAAGGACTCTCCATTCCCCTCCTGATAAAAAACACATTTTAAAGACAGCATCCACATCTTTCTTTGATGTGATCCCTCCACGTATTTTCTGCTTTAGTTCTGAATATAGCCACATTTTTGTGCCAAGCTATCCTGCATGGAGGTTCTTAAACAAGCTGGGCTTTCTTCACCCACCTAAGACTTTGCATGGGGCTGTTCCCCTTTTGCCTGTGCTGTCTTATTTGATTTTCTTTTCAATCATAGAACTCCCATTTGTCTCTCAAGATTCCCAATCCAATATGTCCATTTTCTTAGTATGGACAAGTATATAAGTATGGCCCCTATATTTAATGACACGACTGAGTCCGAGTTAGTTACCACCATATGTGTTACAGGAGTAGCTGTGAAGGAAACAGGCAGAGGTTAGAGGTTACTTTAACACAGCTGTCAGGGCTAAGATAGGCTAAGTATAAGGATGCACAGAAGCACTCATAAGACGTGTAGGGAGGGAGAAAATAGATGAAAGAGAAACAGAAGGATACATGTCTGAGACAGAAGATGGGCAGGAAGTAGTTGAAGGATGGATGGGAAGAAGATGTCAGGGRGAGGTGGAGAGTGTGCAGCTCCAGAACATGGTCCATAGGAGGGAGAGGGCAACAAGAGTTTTAAAATTGCTGAGGCAGGAGAGTTTTAGGTCAGAAAGACTTGACTGTAAAAATCGCAACTTGGGAAATGCTGTGGATGACGTCACCCAGAAGCAGCTCTTGCTGCTGGGCTGCCCTATGCGATGCCCTCTGCTGTGCTATGCCTTGTCTGTGGGGTTTGTTACTCTTCTGGAGATGYGGCATGCCTGCTGTCCAATCCTAGGGAGTGTGTCCTTTGAGGCAGGCGTGTCTGTAACCTCCTCTTTCCTCTTTTTTGTAAGGCATTGTTAGAAACAGTATGGTTCTGAGAAGGTCCTCCAAAGAAAGGTTTATTGAATGAATAACAACATGGAAGAATGGGAAAAGGAAGTTAAAAAAAGTGTTTGGAATGTTATTAAGCTTTATCACCCATAAAAGTTACAACATAAGAAAACACAAGTATCAAATGGAAAGTGTTTAGGGATGAATGACGGGGGAAAGGACCACAGAGGATGACGTCACTGGGTACTATGAAGGTGACAAGCCCTGTTGTCATGCAGGTATAGCTAGGCTTAAAGGAGGGGTGGAATACAAGATAGCAGAGTGTGACATAGGAGGCTGTGGAGGTAGATCTGAGAGGCCAAGGGCGGGGCAAACAAGAACAGGCAAGGGCAGGCCAGCATGGAGAGGGCCTTATCAAGGAGGGAAAGGAAGCTCAGATTTGAGAAGAACATTGCTAGAAAACCCCTGGTTAAGGCTACGACCATATTAAAGAAATCAGGATTGAGAATGGCTCTGTCTTAACTGGAAAGCAAAGGTCCTGTCCATAGCTTAGAGGACACTCAAGAACCAACAATGGCAGATACACTTGCCCTTCTGCCGCTGTGTGCCGTTATGCACATTAATGGGATTCCATAGTCTCAGGCATGCAGGACCAGATGGAAACTTCCTGAGAACGCAGCTCCTGGAAAGTGTTCTATACTTAACCTGTTGCAGAGTGTGTTTTAGGGTGCTGCCATCCTGTAAAGAAGGCTAGTGAGTCAGACACTGTGAGACGCTGACATACCGCTCTGGTCAAAAGAAGAGAGGCACCACTGAGAAGTGGGGAAAACCCAGACAAGCAATTCTGTCCTGTGTCTTCAAGAAAACCACCTTCCCAGATGATTTATGGGAACCATGGCATTCCCACACCATAAGTTGAAATCTAAGAAAGGGCCTGTGGACAGCAGGCCCAAACATTCCTCTGATATGAGCAGCTTTTTACTGTATAATTGGCCAAAATTGTCCATTTAAGAAACAAAATTCAGAGGCACAGAAGGGGCAGGTGTGTTCTGGAGTCCACTTTATAAGAAGGTCAGGAACCCTGCCAAGGAGGTATGTCTTGACCCATTGTGGGTCCATGCCACAACTCGAACCCAAGTGACTTAAACTCAACTGTGGATGCATTTCCTAAAACAAAAACCCAACCTTTTATTCTTGTAGTTTTGGCACACAGAAAGAAAATGAGGAAAGACAAGTGCACTCTGAACTTTACATCCATCACCCATCTTGACGCCTTAAGAATCCAGATGTAAGGATTAATATATGTCTTCTCTGATTATAGCACACTACAAAAGCTACCCAGGATTAGAGTCCCAGTGTGTGTGTGTGACTCCAGGGAACTGCTCATGAGCAAGTCTACATTTAGAAACAGTAATTTTCCCATTCCCTCCTTCCACAGACTAACGTAATCTCGTGGCTACTGATGCTCTATAGCTTCAGATGGGGACTTTAAAGAGCTTCAAATGTGTCTCCAAATAAAACAAGAGAGGCAGCGGTCGACGTGTGCGGAGGAAAGAGGAGCAGACTTTACCTTTTCTGTAATAATGCGGTTGACACACTGCTTGCCCGTCAGTGGCAACGTGCACTTCTCCATGATTTTGTGCGCATTTCCCTGTTTTAAAGGACAATGAGAAAATGTTAACAACATTATTTAGAGAGTAATTCCTACTTAGAACTGGTGTGACTGGAGGAAAACCAGGAACTATTGACGACATCAACTTTTAAGAAGGGCTGTTTCCAAACCTTCGTCAAGCCCTCCTCTCTCTTTAGGTAGCTATTGCCCCTGGAATAACTTAGGGAGGACCCCGACAAGTCACCAAAGGCTTAAGAGGTTTACCGGGAAAACACCGGTCCACCTATATGTACCCTCAAGCCTCAGTCCCTGAGCCACTTGATGTGCAGTTCCAAGTATAATATCCCCTCATTATTCTCCTCCAAAGCATGGTCCTCTTGAGAAAGCTGTAGTTGTTTGCCACCAGTAGGAAGGACACATAAAAAACAAGTATGCCACCCAACCTTCCTCTTCTAAAACAGACTTAATTCTATTCATAATAATAATAATAATAATAATAATAATAATAATAATAATAATCAATAACAGATGCATGGAAGAAAGCTTCCTTTGTCCACGGGAAAATGTGTCAATCCCATATTTTTATGTATTTTTTTCTCCTACATTTAAAGCATTATATTTAGCATGCTATTTATTCCTCGCTGTGAAGTTGAGCGATTATCCACTTGTTGTGGTATATGAACACCTAATTTTCTTTCAAGTCCCACTTGCAGCCCCAAAGTCCCCATCATCCTTTTCAGTCCTCCCAGGGAGGGCCTGTCAGGATTTTGTTGTTGATTTCAACCACTGTAATTGATTTTATTCTTATCTAATGACCATGCAAAGCAGACTCCCGAATACTCTATTCACTTTCTCTTGAGGCTATTTTTTTTTCCCCTTGAGATTGTTTGGGCTTTAGTTTGCTCATTAATAAAATATATGACCTGGCTTAAATGAACCTCTGCTTTTCCAGGTTTCTTTTAGCCACAGTTCCCTTTCTTTCAACAGAAACTGGAAGAGGGATTATGGGCAGAAACCAGGTTTTACCCATTAACTCCCTCCTGCTCTCCATCCAGATCCCAGTGTAGAAGTGGCTCCTTAGATGCTTCTGTGGAGCCCAGCTGGAAGCCCAGCTCTAGGCCCCATCAGCTCTGACCTCTTCCAGTTCTGATGGAACTCCTTTTTAACTTCAGAGCACTAAGATCGTAAACGGACATTTCGTTTGAGGCTGTAGGCTGGCCTAGTGCACTGTGGGTCTTGTCTTACAAACGGCAAAATGTTCCTGTTTTCTTGTGGTTCTAAACATACCAAATACAGCAGATGTCGCCACCATCATTTGCTTGCTTAAACACGCACCTATGAATTAGTTTAGATCTCTTCCCCAGACTGGTGTCAAACTACCTACATGGTCAGGGGCAATGCATTCCAGATAACTCAAGCTAATTATGATTTTGCTCCTTACAGTAACTTGTCAACTATGCAATGTACTTATAGTTAAGGAGACTTTGGTATGTGTAAGTCAATGCAAGGCATAAAAGGTATTCTAAAATTTCTGAATGGATGGATGGACAGATATATGAATGAATGAGAATAGAAATGAAATGGAAGATTATCATAAATCTTAGATTGTTTTTTTAAAAGACAAACTATTACCTTAACTTAGCTCAAACTAGTGTTGACTACATGTTAAGTAGCTAGATATTACACCTTTAAAAAGTTGTTTCTATCTTGCTCTATAAGGAAAGTTGTAGATACAGAATGAAAAAATCTCCTCTTCTCTTTTCGTCTACTGTCACCCTCCTTGTGAGATTTCAAATTCTGCATGTCACGGAAGCTAAATTTAACAGCAGAAATTAATGACGAACATTGAGCTTCTATAGCTGTCAGGCTCTCTTACATTTAATATAGCTCAAATAAGTCATGTCACAGTGAATCCCAAGTCTGACTTCTAACAGAGTGAAGAGTCTGTGGGCCTCCAAGGAACGCTCCCCACAGGAAGCTCTCACTTTGTTCTCATTATGTGAAAAAGAGCTGCACTGGGTGTGAAGGCAGCCACGTGGATTGTAATGAACAAGCAACCCCGTTTTAGGAGGAATGATGTATGTCACCCGACAACATTAATGGACCCCTGCCAACACAGACCTTTTAAAAACCATTTTCTGCATTAATAATATAATATAGGTAGGAAATGTGTAGATGTCTCACCGAGGAACTTTTGCACAAAAGCTGGTCCTTCTGACATTTATCTGTGCGAGGCTGGTGTGTTCATACTTTTCTCGCCTGTCTCACTTTATGGTATTATTAGATTTAAATTAAATACAGCATCCAACACTTTGTGTGAATAACTGTTAACTGCTGTTGTTTATCCCACCTATAATTAAAATTCATGTAACCTATTGTCTTAGTCAGGGTTTGTATTCCTGGACAAAGCATCATGACCAAGAAGCAGAGGAAAGGATTTATTTAGCTTACACGTTCATATTGCTGTCCATCGCCAAAGGTAGTCAGGACAGAAACTCACACAGGTCAGGAACTTGGAGGCAGGAACTGATACAGAGGCCATGGAGGAGTACTGCTTACTGGATTGCTTCCCCTGGCTTGCTCAGCTTGCTTTCTTATAGAACCCAGGACTACCAGCCCAGGGATGGCACCACCTACAATGAGCCCTCCCACCCTTGATCACTAATTGAGAAAATGCCTTACAGCTGGATCTCATGGAGGCATTCCCTCAAGGGAGGCTCCTTTCTCTGTGATAACTCCAGCTTGTGTCAAGTTGACACACAAAACCAGCCAGTACACTTACCAATAAATCCTTTATGAGCTTCTAAGTCCCTACATGAAGTCTGACATTGAAATAAGCAAAAAAAAAAACGGGCTAAATTAATTTCCTCAGAACCACAGAACTAATGAAAACACAGTACATATTTGGAGACAAACCATAAGGCTCACCTAGGAAACCAGCACGTGGTGTATTTGTACAGTTAGAACAATGGAGCTAAATGAGTCCATTCACATATAGCTCCAAGACAGCAGAGATCAAGGAGAGAGCGAAAATAGCATGCACACAGATGCTAAACATCACTACTGCACTGCAACAACAGGTTGGCTCTCCAGGCAAACCGTGACTGACTCCGGAGTTAGCCCTTTCCCAAGCACGCTGACCTGAGCCTCACTGTACAGTGTGACAGCTGCATGCATCGGTGATCCACACAGCAGGAGCAATTGCTGATTTTGAACATTTAAAAGTAAATTCTAATAAAGACTGTCGGTACAGTGTGGCAGTATCAAACACACTGCAGGAGTCCGAAGACTAGTACTCTCATTTAATGAAGTACTAGTCTTTAATGGAGGCATTTATTTGAACCTTTAAATTCTCTGGGTTGTAATCCTCTGTTGCCTTGATATGCAAGGCGACATTGAAGGTGAACTGAACAAAGAGAGGCTGACCTGATGTTTAAAAAACAAAAGCAGGGGAAACAGGATCAGTGGGAGAGGGGAGTGAGCAGGAGAGAAGTGCAGAGAGCAAAAAGAATGAATGGAAATAAGCAGCCTCAGGGGAGGGGGAACTCTCTAGAAAGTACCAGAGACCTGGGAGATGGGAGGYGAGATACTCTCAAAATTCATTGGGAGTGACCTTAATCAAACTGCCCAATATTAGGGAGAGTTCACCTCCAATAGATAGACAAGGCCTCAAGAGGAGGGACTAGATCACTAACACACAGTTAAAATTTCTGACCCAGAATGTTCCTGTCTAAATGAACTGCAGGGTCAAAATGGAGAAGAGACTGAAGGAAACGTGATCCAATGACTCTCATGGTGGGGGGGCGGGGGTACGAAGGCCTGACACTATTACTGATGCTATGGTGTGCTTACAAACAGGAGCCTGGTGTGGCTGTCCTCTGAGAGGCCCTAACAGCAGCTGACTGAGGCAGAAGCAGATACATAYACCCAACCATTGAACTGAAGGTGGGTACCCCTGTAGTTGAATCAGGAGAAGTTGAAGGGGAGAGTGACTGCATAGGCAGAGCAGCAGTCTCAACTGACCCAGACCCCAGGGAGCTCCCAGAGACTGAGCAACCAACCAGGAGCATCCCCCGGGCTGGTCAGAGGCCCCTGGCACATAAATAGCAGAGGTCTGCCTGGTCTGGCCTCAGTGGGAAAGGATGCACTTAATCCTCTAGAGACTTGAGGTCCCAGGGAAGGGGTGGCCTGGTAGCAGAGGGCATCCTCTAAGAGGCAAGGAGGAAGAGGAATGGGATGAGAACTGTGGGAGGGAGGACGGAGTAGAATGATACCTTAATAGCATCATAACCTTGACTGATCCTAAACCCAATTGCTTCCATCTGTTTCCCTGACATCTTTCTCCCCTTCAAGAACTGAGATACTTCACAATTTTGTTCTTCAATGACTTGGTGCCTCAGAACTTTCTAGAATTTGCTTCCTTGAGAGCTCTTTAATTCTTTAGATCTCTACATGTAATTGTAGAACTAGTGTTTCAGTAGTGAACAACTCTGGTTAAATGATAATATCTCTTGCTACCGTAGCAGTACATTTCAGGGCATTAAAATGAACTTAATCTCATATAACCAGCTCATTTTTGCACACAACAGAATGTTCTAGAAATTGGTCATTCCCAGGTCACCAGCTACTGGGAAAATGCACCAAGTCACATCTATCACCTCAGAGTCAAATGGCCATGCCCTTTCTAGTTGTCAGAATAGCCTCTCCAATATACCTTACATAGTAGCCACTCCAGTGTCCCAAGGGCCTCCCCAGAGCCCTCTTTGATGCTCTGTTCTTCCTTCCCCCACTATCCATGTTGCAATGTTCATCTCCTATCAATTCCTAACAGCCTCTGAGCTTGCTCGCCGTTGAGAGCATTCATCTCTGCATTTACAGGACTGAGAAGAACATTGAGTGCACCACAGTGGCCAGTATGCTTTTGGATATTGCAATGTGGTTCACAGAACTCTGAGAGAGGTGGAGCTATAAAATTCCATGTGACTAAGTAAGTGCCCATGGGCTGCCTGGGGCATCTCTCTAGCTCTCAGAGACACACTTCCATAGTTGAAGTATCTCTGAGCTCAACTGAAGTTCATCTAACAGAAGGACTTGAAAGGAGATCATAAGATTTGGTGGGGGAGGGGGCGAGGGCGTGGTGGGTAGAGGGAAGAGGGCAACAGCAAAGAGCAGAGACACATCAGGCTGGCAGTGCAAAACACAGGACATCACAAGGAAGAATGAAATGGGTCTCTGCCTCTTCCACTGGCCCCTTCCTAATCACCGAAGCTTGTTATAAGCTACCAGATGCTGAACTCCATAGGAGAATATTTAATCTTTGGTACAAGGAAGCCAATATCAAGTCTCTCTTTAACCTCAACACAGCACCACAGAAGCCTGCTTGTCCGCATGCCCAGCGCATTCTCCCTGACTACCCTTCACCATAATGGTGAAAATAAGTGAACTATTTTCTACATTCATGTACGCTGCATCGTGGAATGCTGTGCTTGTTACCAATTATATGACTGTCATGTTACTATGATGAGTGAGGTGGGGCATAACAAAAATGGATTGGCTGAACAAAGAAAATCAGGTGCATAGAGTACTGGGCAAGGATGAGTTTGCTTCCACTGAGTTTATCCTCATGGGATATTTTAGCCTTTCTGGGTACCTACTCAGTTCTCACGGGGCACTGGTCTGTTTGCACAGAGACCTTTTCAATTTCTGAATTTTGTCACTCTYCTATGCCTATGCAACTCATTTAAAAATACAAGGCTTAATCCTGGCCCTTTTAATAGCTGCTGTGACAAACTGTTTCAGATAATTAAGGAATGCACATTAACAATAAATCAATCAAACTCATAGTCATGTTAGATACTACTCTGGATTTCACAAAAATTTATATCCTGGGTTGTACAAATAATTGCCTGGGTACAGGCAATGTTTGCTTGTTCAAATATGCTATAAATAGTTGGTTTTCAAAAGCATCAGAAATCCACAGATAATCCAGTGTTATAAGGAATATTGGGGACTGTCCAGGCAGTAAACTATCTTTGTCATTTCTATGATTTTTGGAAGCTGCAACCTCAATATTTATTGCTTCTCAAATCTCTGATGAGGTTGAAGACTCACAATTAAACTTAAGTTGTTGATTTTATAACCGGCCACTTTGCTGAAGTTGTTTATCAGCTGTAGGAGTTCTCTGGTGGAGTTTTTTGGGTCACTTAAGTATACAATCATATCATCTGCAAATAGTGATAGTTTGATTTCTTCCTTTCCAAATTGTATCCCTTTGACTTCCTTATGTTGTCGAATTGCTCTAGCTAGTATCTCAAGTACTATATTGAAAAGATATGGTGAGAGGGGGCAGCCTTGTCTAGTCCCTGATTTTAGTGGGATTG
>BDUI01020199.1:20031-35554 GCA_002335545.1 Apodemus speciosus
AAAAAAAAAAAGATTAAAGGACCCGAGTTCGGTTCCCAGCACTCATTTTCTCACAACCACCTTTAATAAGAGTTCCAGGCAGTCCTTCTGACCTCCACAGGCACCAATTATGCACATGGTGCTGTATAGGCAAAATACTTACCCACATTAAGTAAATCTAGTTTCTTTAGTTAAAAAAAAGTAAAATTTAATCCTTTTTGAAAAAAAGAAGTCAAGAACAAAATGTATATACCTCACCCCAACTCCTGAGGATACAGCCAGATAAGGAAATGTAAATGCAAGTATTATCTTATAATTGGGTAAAACTATAAAGGATAGCTGTCAAGTTTGTACCATCTTCTTATCAAGAGATATAGTCATATAAAATGTAAAATTGATTTAATATGTGATCATTATTACAAAAATGCACTCTAGGATAAATGTTAAGCCGCCAAACTCATTACTAATATTACTTTGTAGGAAAGAATGCTGCAAGTCAAAATTGTGARCCACRTCACAATAAGGCTGAAATAAGAATTTTCTTTYTAAAACAGAATTWAAAAAAAAAAAAAACACTTACCCCCGTGTTAACCAATTCACCTGGTGTTGGCCAGTTTGCCATATCACTGAAGTCACTAGCCTAAAAAGTAATAAGTATTACAACTGAAAATGATTTTTTTAGAACTTTTAAACAGAAAAAAGAATTGCTAAAAGTAATTTTTGTAGCCAAGCATGTTGGTACATGCCAGAAATCTTAGTATTTAGAAATAGGAATAGGAATTCAGTATCAATGAGACTACAATGAGACCCTGTCAGCACAAGCACCAAGCTAGATATAGTGGCACACGCCTTTGACCCCAGCAACGAGGCAGAGGCAGGTGATCTCTTTGAGTTCCAGGCCAGCCAAGGCTATGTAGTGAGACCCTGATTCAACCACAGGGAAAAAAATAACAAAATAAAATAAAGCAACAGCAATTTTTAAAATTACATATATATATATATATATATATATATATATTCTCAACAACTTTGAAATAAAATTTCAGTGGTCTTAGGATCAGACTTCAAGCAGAATTGTTTCAAAGCCATTTAAAAAGTACCTCTTGTAAAAGCATACCTTGTTGGATTTCTTTGTCTTGAGTTTTCCCGCTTTTATAATTTTTGGGGAACTGAGCTCTAAAGAAAATATACAAAATTGTTTTTTTACAACCATTTCATTTAATAAAATTAGTAAATGAGTATTATTTTAATTTTAGCAAGTTAGCATAGTTACTACTCCCAACAAAATCCAAGTTTCTGGCTTTCAAATTCCTAGAAAGGCATCAACTGTAATATGCAAAATTGAAATGTTACCCACCTTTTAAACATGGAAAATACTAGCTGGGCAGTGGTGGCACACACCTTTCTCTACTCACAGCACTTGGGAAGTAGAGGCAAGTGGATCTCTGAGTTCAAGGCCAGCTTGGACTACAGAAAGAGTTCCAGGACAGCCAGGGCCACACAGAGAAACTTTGTCTCAAAAAACAATAATAAGTTGGAAAATTCTAATTTACATTAACTGACAAATCAGTCCTTTTATTAATAAAATACAATGGAATAAAATTGTAACTTCTTTAAGTAAAATTCAACTCTACCCATTTTCTTGTTCTCTCTTATTTTTATTTTGGCATGTCATGAAAGGGAAGGCATGTTCTACTTCTGAGTTACAGCCCAGCCCTCAACTCACTTTATAATAGGACAAATTATTCTACATAATACATTCACCAAGAAACATTTAGAAAAATGTTATAAGGCTTCAAACTAGGAAACAAACTGGTTTGGCGGCCTTTAATAGATTATACCCAGTGTCTCTATTAGGGATTCTGTTGCTGGAAAACACCATTACCAGGGGCTAGAAAGAGAGCTCAGGGGTTAAGAGCTCTTGCAGAGGACCCAGTTCAGTTCCTACAGCCCACAACCATCTATAGATAAAATTCTAAGAAATCCAACACCTCTGACCTCTGTGGACACTAGATGCACAAGATACACATATACAAATGAGGCAAAACACTCACACATGCAAACTAAATAAATCTTTAAAAAACAAATAACAACAAAACTACCATCACCAAAAGAAACCTGGAGAGGAGAGCACTTGTTTAATCTTAGACCTCCAGGTTAAGAGTCCGTCACAGGGGAAGCCAGGGCAGAGACCTAGGGGCAGGAGCAGACTCAGAGGCCATGGGAAGCTGCTGCTTGCTGGGCTGTGTCTAAGATAGTCAGAGTTATCTTCTCAGATAATGTTAGTTCCCATCAAGTTGACTAAACAAGCAAATAAACTGAAATAATGAAAAATAAAACAACAATAACAAACTAACCAAGATACCCAGAACCCAGCCACACAAAAGAAAGTTAACTGGTCTCTTTAGAAATTTGTGGGCTGGGGCTGTAGTTAAATGGAAGGTAGAGAGCTTATCCAACATGTACAAGGTCAGTGCCCCAAATACACAGACAACCATGATTCACCTTTCACTCTCTTTAAAGAGAGCATGTGGCAGGTCATAATGCTTTTAACTCTAGCAGTTGAGAGGCAGAGACAGGCAGATTATCCGAGCTGGAGGCCAGCCTGATCTAGAGAGCAAATTCCAGGACAGCCAGGGCTTTACAGAAAGATTCTGTCTCAAAAACAACAAATGAWCAAAATCAAAACAAAACAACAAAACAAAAACAAAACAAAACAACAAACAAAAGCGCAACTGTATTTAATCCAAGTGACAGCTCAGAGGTAGAGCTCTGCAACTTTAAGGCAGACCTAGCCTACAGAGCTAGTTGTACACAGCAAGGCTACATAAAGAAACCCTGCCTTGAAAAGAACTAAAAATAAAAATAATTTTTTTTTWWAAAGGATAAGACAGTAGAAGACAACCCAGGCACGGGGCCAACCTAAAGGGGGAACTACTACAATGTATATGGTGGAGGAACAGGAAAGAAAGAGAAGTGGAGAGGAGAGGTAGAACTGGAGAATCCGGGTGGAGAGGCAGAGTCTGATGTGAGTAGCTGGCCCTGCCACCTGAGGCCATGGAAAAGTGCCGGCCTGTGCTGAGGGCCATGTCTGAGTCCTTGGCCATGAAGCAGCGGAGGTCTGTGTCAATGTACATGGCTCATATTACCAATAAAGTCCATATGAATTCCCTAGTCTGGGCTGCCGGCTGCGACCATATTGATGTCTAAAAGTTGAGCAGAGCTGGCCCCATTCCTTACTGGCTGCAGCACTTGCAGAGCTGGCCCCATTCCTTACTGGCTGCAGCACTTGGGAGAGAGGGCCCGGCACCTCGCCTGGGTACCACAATAGAGCTGGCCCTGTTGGTAGGGGRCATGGGTGAGCCAGAGAGAGCTGCCCTCTCTTCCCCCTTGCCACCTGGGGCAGATGGGAAAACTGGCCCCCAGGTAATGAGAGTGAGAGAGCAGGCCCTCTGACCTCACATGGGCAGCACAGTAGAGTTGATCTGGTGCTGGGGGAAGAAGATGAGCTAGCCCCAAGGGTGTGAAAGCAGGGGTTAGGGGGTAAGCCGGTTCTGCTGCCCCTTGCCTGAAARGACCTTGAGTGAGTGAACCAAGGCAATGCTGGAGAGCTGGCAGTGGTGGTGTGGGTGTGGGAGAGCTGGCGAGCTGACCAACTCAGCTCCCACGCAGGCCCAGATCCAGGGCTTTGAACTGCCCACCCCAACAACCACCCCATATCTGAACTGCTRGAGCACATGAAGGGGCCAGTTCTGCAGATCCAAAGCTGAAGGATCTCCATGACACAGGGCAACAATAGGATAGCTGTTGAGGATCCAGTATTGATAGTGTAGCCGCAGAAGCCCGAGGCCTGGAACCTGACTAATGACTCAATACAATGAACTTTTGCAAATAAAAATGTGTAGACAAAGGGTTATGCTGTGTGACACAACGTGACATACTATAGCCTCCACAAGGAGACTTGTTTTTTGGAGGAGGTCTTTTTTTNTTCACACCCGTTCTTTCTTTCCTTCCTGGGGGCCCGTGGGGACTGAACTCCAGTCCTCCGGCTTGGTGGCAAGCACCCTCATTCACTGAGTTATCTCATAGGCCAAGACCAATTCCTTCTAATACTTTAAGTTTTAGACTAGAATGCTGTAATGAGGCTTAATATTGTAAGCTGAATGTGTATATATAAGCGTCTCAATAAAGTAATAAAATACTAAAGCTCCAGTAAGTACAAAGCTACCTTTTATTTATAATGAGGCACATTCTGAAGCACTACAAAGTCAAGCCCTGAGTCAAACCAACTGAGCCACCAAATCTGTTTCATAATAGAATTTAAGCAGTTGCTCTCTGATCTGAGTAAGAGACAAAGAGCACTACTATTTTCTCTTGCTTTTAATTTCAAATGACAAAGAAATTCATGTTTTTAAACATAATTTTGGAAGATCAGTAACAATGAACCAAGCCCTCAATGTAAACAGAAATGTACGTGGAGAAGGAAGGTGAGCAGGACGCCACCACTCTGCATTACTTTTGTAACCTTTATGAACCCAGATTATTAAAAACTAAGTTTTGCCAGACATGGCCGGACACATCTATAACCCTGGTGCACTGGGGAAGCTGAGGCAAGGCCAGCCTGGGCTACAGAGAGTTCTAGGCCTGCCTACTGGCACAGAGAAAYCTTTAAAAAAAGTTTTAAGAAACATGTTTTGGATGTATAGACATAAACCAAATATACTTATCTGAAAAACATAACACCTATTTCTTTTTGTCATTATAGAATTTGGTGGTAATTTTTCTTTTCTTTTCTTTTTTAAATGTCTGAAACCATGAAATTCTGAATGGAAACCTCAAAATAGAAGTAAAGTAGAACTATGGAGACAGAACGTGAAGCCTCAGATTCATGCCCTGGCTCCACTGCCCATGAGCCCCTCAGACTGGCTATGCCATCAGCTCCCAGGGTTGGCATGGAAATCAAGTGAGATACAGGAGAGGAAACTCCTCAGGTATAAAGCCTGTGTGAGCGCAATCGCTTCCCAAGTTTAACACAAAGCTTTAAAGGACTGCTTTCGTTTATACCGTGTATTCTTTCAAAGGGCAAGAACACATTTTAAAAATGGTATTCAAACAAAGAAATACAGCAACTCAGTTTATTATATGCAGATTCTTCTGCATTGTTGCTAACAGTTCACTGGTCCAAAATTACTAAAATACTTAAAAAACTATACATTATGTAAACAAAACATAAATAAGACAGTATTGTTCTTTGTACATATATTTAGTACAGATTATTAGGGATTTAGGGAATATGTACAATTTTACACCATAAACTGCATTTTCTTAATGCATAAATATATATATATTCTTTTTACAGAAACAAAAATGCCACTAATGACACAGATATTACTATACTGTAGATACACCACAACAATCCAAATTTAAGAAGAAACGTATCAATGTAAGTGTGAAAAGGCTAGCTTACTTAAACTAGTCAAGCTTGACTTTGTTCAATTTATGTTATATAGACGAGTAAATCTTGATGACATATTTTGAACAAAAACCTTGGAAAGCATCCTCACACCTATGAATGAAATGGTAGACTTTTTCCTCTCCAATAAAACAAAGTCTTGGGCAAGCTAATGAAGGTACATTAGGACACACCCCGAGCCCCACACATACACACACACATGTATGAACAGTATGTTTTCACACAAGTATGAACAATATGTTTTCAACAGTATAATAAAGTTAAAATTTTTATGGGAGTTAAAACAATGCCCTGTTATTAAAAAACTGGCTCAGTTAGTCTAAATTCAAGATGCAGCTGTATCAGGCTTCTCTAAACCAGATGACGGAAAAGCAGGGAAGACAGAGGCAGGATTCTGACTAGCAGATACAACTGGAGGAAGAGATGAAGACAGTGAAGATACCTTAGCTGCTGGAGTATTTATGGTATTTAAAATGGCTCCTTCCGGGCTAACCAATAACTTTTTAACAGAGGTATCCAAGTGAAATACCGATGTGCTACTTGGCAGTGGAGGATTACTGGAGGCAATGGCAGAAACCAAAGAAGTTTTAGCTAAAAGAGTAGCTGGAGAGGATTTAATGACTGAAGTCAGTGCTGCCGGTGGTGCAGGTGGAACATATCCTTTAGCAGGCGTGTTTAGGATGTGTGGTGGTGTATGTACTGCAGAGTGAGAACTTGGACTTCCAAGAGAGTTTACAATCTTTGTAGAGTTTCTTACAGAATGTTTTAAAGGCTGTCCACTTAGAGAATTATTTGATGTCTGTATGATCTTCTGGACAGGATTATCTACTGGTGTAGCCAGTATGCTCTGGCCACTGTTAAGAACTAAGGGAGGTCCATATTTTGGATTAGTAGAAATAAGAAGGACATGGCTACCAGCTCCAAGACCTTGCGGCGGAACAATAAACCGGGCTCCGTTCATCATGATTTGAGTTCCTGGTGCCAAAGGTGTACTTGTGTTGATAACTATTTTTTGCTGAATACAAGGTTCACTAAACGGAGCACCTGCCAGACTAGTTATATTTGACGGTGGTGAACAGGTGTGAATGGCAGAGCCACCTGCAATAGAATTGTTACTGAGAGTTGTTTTTACTAATGAAGGGGACATAAGCTGGTTTGGCATAGAAGTAACATTGGAAATACTAATTATTTTACCTGGACTTGGTGAGGGGGATAATTCAGCTGGAGGCTTATTTGTGTTTGCATTTGTTGGCACTATAGTTGTAGTCCCTGGTGACTGAAACTGGAGAGAAGTTCGAGACTGTCTTTTAGAGAGAGATCCAGGGCGTGTGGCTCCTGGTACAGCTGCTGACTGTGGACCTGTATTGACTATTTTTGGAGATGTAGTCACAGGTGTAGGCAAGGCAACAGTCAYAGGAATCTGCAAAGCTGGTGTCAAACATTTGGGAGACACTGTTGGTTGTGTAGTTGAAATGAGAACAGATGAGGCGAGGTGCCCTGTTTTTACAGTTGATATAGCCACAGTGTTTCCGAGATTTGATGTACAAAGTCTATTTGACAAAACAGGCATAATTCTGGAAGAGGTATCATTTCCACTGACTAAAACAGGAGGTCTTGTCCCAACTGAAGCAGGGGATGAGGTCACTGAAAGGGAACTCAAAGGAACATTTGCTCCGATTCCTGAAAATGTATTTGCAGTTCTTGCTGACTCACTAGCAGGAGGAAGATTGTGACTCACAATATTTGAGCTTGCTGGAACCGAGTTACTGCTTGGTGAGATGCAGCCCATATTGCCTTTGTCTTCACCTTTTGGCATTACACTTTGCAATATATTAATTGATGACATAGCTGGCAGATTTCCTGGAGGATTTATAATTGCTTGACCTATGTTTAGTCCAATTTTCACATCTTTAATCTGTGACACTGTYGGTGAAGAATTTATTTTTATTGGTGCTCCTACTGTAGAGGGAATTAGTACTATTTGGGGTTGCTCTGGATTCTTAACGTATGTCTTATTCAAGGGAGAAGGAAGTGTCTGTTTTAATGATTCTGCAACAATAGTTGAGGATGAAGTGCCACCAGGAACTGGAGCATTAATAAAAACTACTTTCTGGGTAGAAACCCCTGCAGATGTTGGTGCTGATGCCATATTAACTGAAGGTACACTGCCAGGAGGAAGAACAGATGGAGCTGACACCAGCATAAGTTTCTGACCTGGAGGCTCACTGAGCACATCTCCATTTATTGCTGTTGTTGCTTCTGATCTTGTAACTGGGTAACTTGTGATATAATCTACTTGATGCGGTTTAGTTGATGTATGAATAACATTTGTATTGGTTTGCCCAAAATTTCCTGTTGCTATGCTAATTACACTAACTGAACTATTTGTTGTTGATGGTAGCAGTGAGCTGGAAGAAATAGAGGGCTTCAGGGGTGAAGAGGGCATGTAGGATGTTTTTTCTATCATGGGGCCCACAAAACCACTGCTGAAGGTTTGGCCTAATGTAGATTTGAGATTTTTTCCCATGGGTGGATGAAAGCCACATGAAATAGACACAGACGTCGGTGCTTGGCTGAAAGATGGTAGACTGGATGTAGTAGTCATTCCGGCTACTTGTGAGGAAGCAGGGCATGATGTTGATTTTGGCACAAGAAATGCCTGAAATTGAGGTGAAAAGGTGAACACAGAACTTGAAGATAAACTGYTGGGTGAATTTTGTTCTGGATTAGTTTGTACTTTTACAACTCCAGTGTTCCCACCTCGCGTCCTAACAAGAATCGACTGTGAATCTCTTATACATACAGTTTTTAGTTCTTGCTTTGCCTCAGCAGAATCAACAGTTTGCTGTGAAAAACAGGGGCGGGAACTGCCAGGATCTGCAGATTCATTCAGTGTTGTTGCTGGCAAGAGAGGCTGAACTGCTGATGAAATGGGAGGTGAAGAGTTAGGCTGGGGAAATGTGGGGAATGAAACTGTATTCTTGACTCTTCCTGCTTCACTTTGGCTAGGCTTAACTGGTGATGTCACTACATTACTTACAGAGGTTACAGGTGACAAAGGCTGTGATCTAGCACTCACAGCTGTTGAAGGTATAATTGTCTTACTGAGAACTGTATTAGGCAGTTGGGTAGAAACAGCAGTGACAGGAGCAGATACTAAGGAACAGCTCACACTTGTCGTCTGTGAGCAAGGTGGGCAAGGCTCTGTGCCTCTCTGTGGAGGTGGTGCTATCTCTTTTCCAACTGCTTTCCCCTCTTTGTGCTGAATCACAAAATTCTTAGGCAGAATAAGAACTTGCTGCATGATCTTTTCTCCTGTTTTAGAATCCACCGCAGGCTGCATCTGAATCTTGACATTACTACTGTGAAGGTCTACTGGCAACCACTGACCACAGGGCATTTTGTAGACCATCTGGAAAGGTCCTTTTGCACTGGGAAGGCAGGTCAATGCTGGCTTTATGGGGCTTGTTTCTGCAGGAGACAGAGCTGGCTTTTCCACAGCAGGAACACTCCTACCTGTGGAAGGGGGCAGTTGATTTGTTAAGGTCACTTTGTTCCCAATATTCTTTGCAAGCAAAGCCTGAATAGGTTTGGTCCCTTTTTGGAGAGTAGACACTGGTACTGAATCCTTTGAGGCAGATGACTCTGGACATGGCAGTTCTGTAGGCTTTGATTCATTCAAACAGTCAGTCTGCATGTCGACATCTAAGTTCTCAACTGATGTCTCATTTGTGCTTAGCTTGGCTTTCTTCCTCGGGGAAAGCTCTTTTGTGCTATCGTCTAGATAACTACTTTGTTTGGACTGTCGTTTAAGTGTTTTCGGCAGTGTCTTCACTATATCTTTAGAAGGCAATTCTTTTTTCAACAACTTGCTTCTGGCCATAGGAAAGCCTATTTCTGATAATTTCATATCATCTGAAAATTATAAAAACAAGCATTTTGTTTATAGAAAATAGAGATCGAGTAAGACCAATTAAGAAAAATAAAGTCACATGAGAGGCAATTTAAGGAGTCTATTGTACAAACATTCCAAAGCTTCTGCACGACTGAAGAAGGTTGACAAACTGACTTCTGTATCTATCCCAAATATACTTAAGAGCAACCTATTACTAGTTTTGGTCTAATCCTGCTGTCTATGTGTAAGTGTTAAGGAAAAACTCATGGCTAAAAAGAAGTTTAATCTGGCTAGTTTTCTTTTTCTAGATAGGGAAAACTTCATACCATAGAAGAATGGTTGCTATTCTATATTGTCTTTAAGGACTCTAAATGAAAACAAATGTTCAACCTTTTTTTTTTTGGATTTGGTTTTTTCAAGACAGGGTTTCTCTGTATAGCCCTGGATATCCTGGAACTCACTCTGTAGACCAGGCTGGCCTCGAACTCAGAAATCCGCCTGCCTCTGCCTCCTAGAGTGCTGGGATTACAGGCGTGCACCACCACTGCCCGGCACCTTTCTTGGTTTTTATCCTTAAATAATTTATGATCATATCTGGTCAGAGGAAGTCCACTTTTACAATTCACAAAGACACGAAATATGCTAACACATCATCACAAGTTTTCATATCAACTTCTTATATAACTAAAGAATGCTACTGGTGAGTTAANTCACAAAGAATCAATAAAACAATTAAAAACAAAAGAAAAAAGAAAATTGTCTTTAAGCTACAGTTGTATTTTTTATATTTATCCACTCCCTCCCTCAATGTTCTGGATGTGTAGCCCCAGCTGACTTGAACTGCTACAGACCAGCTGGTCTGGAAGCTTTCCGTGATCCTCCTCTCTGCTTTCTTACCTAGTCTTGGGATTACAAGATAAACCACAACAAGCCATACCAGCCTGGGACTGGGAGAGTCTACCATCAGTATGTGCTATAATGAGTCTCTCCTCTCCTTCTYCCTCTCCCCCTCCCCCTCCCCCTCTCTCAGGCCTGCCTGCTTCTGCCGCAACCTCCTGTGTGCTAGGGAAAAGGCAGGTAGCACCACTGCCCAGCTACCGATAACCTAAAAAGATTTATCAAAGACAGTAACATGGCATAGCAGCATGTGCCTGTAATAATCTACAAATACATGGAATCAATAGCATGTGTATGTGCACACATACATGTACGTATGGACAAAACATAAAACATATACCTTATCTTGGCTGTAATYGATATTTAACTGGGCTTAAGTTGATTTCTAAATGCAGAGTTAGGGAGCCCAGTCATATTGGATATAACTACAATACAACAACRAACAGGGAAATCATGCCTGGTACAGGAAGCTTAGTCAACTATCCTGGGTTAGTGGATCACAGATCTCAGAGGAGTACCTACAACCAGCATTTTACTAAGCCAGCTTAATCCCTAACTACATTCTAAATATTTGTTCTTATACCYAAGTGTAGTTTTCCCTCCTCATCTAGGACACTTCAAACTTCTCTTTAAGAAAACCACAATCACCTTCTGGCTATTATAAATAAGGCTGCTATGAACATAGTGGAACATGTGTCCTTGTTATACATTGGAGCATCCTTTGGGTATACRCCCCGGAATGATATTGCTGGGCCCTCAAGTACTATGTCCAATTTTCTGAGGAACCTCCAGACTGATTATCAGAGTGGTTGTACCAGCTTGCAATCCCACCAGCAGTGGAGAAGTGTTCCTCTTTCTCTACATCCTCGCCAGCATCTGCTGTCACCTGAGTTTTTGATCTTAGCCATTCTTGGTAATGAGGTGGAATCTCAAATGTTTTGATTTGCATTTCCCTGATGACTAAGGTAGCTGAACATTTCTTGAGGTGCTTCTCAGCCCTTCGAATTTCCTCAGAATTCCTTCGAATTCTCTGTTTAGTTCTGTACCCTATTTTTTAATAGGGTTAATTGGTTCTCTGGAGTCTAACTTCTTAAGTTCTTAGTATATAGTGGATATTAGCTCTCTATCAGTTGTAGGATTGGTAAAGATCCTTTCCCAGTCTATTGGTTGCCTTTTTGTCCTTTGCCTTACAGAAGCTTTGCAGTTTTATGAGATCCCATTTGCCCTGCCAGAGTCTTACAAATAGAGTCAAATGCTCACAGCCAACCATTGCACTGAGTGTGGGGTCCCCAGTGGAGGAGTTAGAGAAAGGACTGAAGGAGCTGAAGGGGTTTGCAAGCCTATAGGAAGAACAACAACATCAACCAACCAGACCCCCCAGAGCTCCCAGGGACACATGGCTCTGGCTGCATATGTAGTAGAGGACAGCCTTGTCAGACATCAATGGGAGGAGAGGTCCTTGGTTCTATGAAGGTTTGATAGATGCCCCAGGGCAGGGGTATTGAGGGCAGGGAGGTGGGAGTGGATGGGTAGGTGGAGGAACACCCTCATAAAAGCAGGGAGAGGGGGGATAGGAGAGGGGGTTTTCAGGAGAGGAGGTTTCCAGGAGAGGGGGAAACCAGGTAAGGAGATAACATCTGAAATGTAAATAAATTAAAAAAAAACACACACAATCAACCAAAATGCAGAGTTAGGAGTGTTATTGGATACAACTTCAATACAACTCACCCACCTATAGTTCAGAGAACATTGCAAAAGAAGGGGTACAAGACCATAAGCCAGAGGATCATAGAGTTTGCTGTGAGATCAGGTTTTATAGGAATGTCAGAAAGTACAGCCATAAAGTCTTACCATTATGACTACCTATATGTCTTAAACAAGGACAATTTCTATAATAGACACGCCAAAGTAGACAGGGCAATGACCACTAAGCTTCACTACACAGAGTTACAAACTACAAAGGCTGCTGAAAGAGGAAGAAATAATCTTTCCAAGGGAAGAATACAACAACTGGTTATGCAATAACAAATGGTCAACCCTGCAAACATACAAACAAGTAATATTACACAGATCAAGTTGTACTGCGTATAGGAATATGAAATACATACACAAAAATAACAATAAAAAATAGTTCATAAAGTTGAAAGAACATTGAGAGGTAAACAGGAGGGTTTGGAAAGAAGATAGAAAAGGTCCTGGAAAGGCTGGAATACCAGAACTGGGAAGCAGGAGAGGGTTGATTGGGGAACAGGGGGAGGGGAGATGGCTTATGGGATTGAGGGGGGGGACCAGGAAAGGGGACATTTGAAATGTAAATAAAAAATATATCTAATAAAAAAGGAAAAGAAAAAAATAGAAAAGGAGGAAATGAAGTAATTATAGTATAGTTTCAAAAAATAAAAGAAATAATAAAAAACATTCCATGAAATAAATAAGGGGGATGGGCAGCCATGGGAAAAGAAACCAAAACCTCCAATAAAAATATTGTTTAGGGGCAGGAGAGATGGCTCAGTGGTTAAATGAAAAGTAATGAAATTACTTTTGCAAAAGACTCAGGTTCAAGTCCCAGCACCTACATAGTGGCTCACCAACTGTAACTCCAATTCCAGGGGATCCAATGCCCATCTTCTGACCTCTGAAGGTATCATATACACAGGTAGTATAGACATASATACATGTAGGCAAACACTCAAACACAAATAAAAATATACCAAAAAATCCAGGGTGGTGGTATAGGCTTATTGTAATCCTAGCAATGGGAAGGCTGTGGTAAGAAACTCAAGTCAATCTGAGCAAATCAAGTCTATACAGCAAAACTCTCATCTAGCCGGGCAGTGGTGGTGCACGCCTGTAATCCCAGCACTTGGGAGGCAGAGGCAGGCAGATTTCTGAGTTCGAGGCCAGCCTGGTCTACNATGAGTCACATGCAATTTAATCGATCGGTCTAGCTTCCCGTACTTATTAGAATGATATGTTTACTTTGGTCTCAGTTGGCCACACCTCATTTTAAAAAAATCCTCACAATCTTAATGATTTGTCAAATTCATTTATAGTAAACTTTGCTAACAGAACTTTATGAGTAGTAACAATAAAAAGACAATCAATGAATTCCAAAGAGGTAACAGATTAGCAGTGCAGGATCTGTAACAAGCAATGACCTACATGTGACTTAGTGTTAGGCATTGGTTCCAGAAACTCTTAAAATTTAATAATAACTTCCAAGAAACTGCTTACAAGGATATGGATATAATTTCATTAAAATATCAAATTTCCTCAGTCACATTCACTGACCAGATTACCTTTTGCCTTCACAACAAAGAGCAAACTCTCTTTACACTTCTATTTGGAAAGCTCGAATGCCTACCTGAATCCTCGCGCTCTTTCTCCGGGGTGTCTAGAGGTTCTGCTGCATCTACAGACTTACTGACTTCCGCTTTAGGAGCCTCTCTCTCAGCGTTCCCTTCACATTCGTCAGCAGTCCACGGTTCTCTAGTGAACTGACCATGATCAGGTTGTCTTCGGAAATCATCGTAGTCTTTCTTCAGGCGGCTCCTGAAATACACCAATGTAATATGGAACTTCTGGAAGTTAAATTATTTTAGCATTTTAAATAAATACTGAAATACTTTCAATTGTCATTAAATATTTTTTGTGTTTTAAGCATATCTAATGTCTATTAGTTCAGTCTTACCAATTATCCAAGAAGAAATAAGCATAAGAAACTTAAAAGTTACATCTTTAAATTTCTGAATTAAGTTTGAACACACATCTCTTGAGGGCTGTGGTTAGAACTCTTTTTTTAAAAAAAGGCAATAGATAACTAAAATTTTCTATCTGAATTGAAATGGGCCTGAGTCCCTGCCTGGGGCCACCGAGGAGCCTGGCCAACAAGCCCCAGGGATGGATCTGCATTTCATACACGTTTGATTTGACATGAGTCAGCAAAGAAGAACTGTAAAACAAATTTCCCTTTTTATCTCTAAGATTAGAATAGAGAAATATCTATTCTAATGCCACCCTAACTTTCAGGTATTGACTACCTGTGTTTCATAAAATATAATAATTGGAAAAATATTTTATATGCTCACACCTTATCTTCAAATACCTTCATTTGCATTCATGTTTTCCGTCTCTCTACCTATGTTAACATCCTCAATTACATTTATCTTCTCTTGTCTAGTTACCACTTTACTGTTACTCCTCCATTTAATCCAGAACAAATTATTAAAAAACAAACCTTTTTAATAAAAAAAAAAAAACCCTCTAAATGCCTTCTCTCTACCTCAATCTGCATTTCCTGGCGCTACCTCACTTCTCTACTCCATTTCATAGCAGAGGTCACAAAAGAGCACTACTCTTCAGTTCCTCTCCTCATTTTCTTCAATAGCTTCTTCTTCCTCTACTTACCTAGGTTCTAAGACCCCTTTCTTCCTTGGTTATCATTTCACCTTACTAAGCATTTTTCCCAAAGCCTCTTCTCAAAGTGTCCTATTCATTCACCYCACTTACAAATGTTGGAATGTCCACTGTCCAATTTCTACCAATCTCATGGCTTTAAATATAATCAAYGTTGGTAACTCCCAAACTCATACCTCAAAACTAGTAATGCTCTTGAACTACTTATATAACCCCCATTATGCCTACTCACCACCACCAAGTAGGTGTCTAGAAGGTATATCAAACTTAACATGTTTAAATCCGAACTATTCAATCCCTCTTGCTTCTCAAACCTGACTCTCCTTCAGTCACTCCTATCTCAGTTAACAGCAAATCCATGATGACAGCTGTCTAGATAAAAAATTTTAGGCATGAGAATTTTATTCATGAATTTCTACCATACTTATTAGCTACTTCATTCACTGCTGGGACAGAATACTTGATAGAAACAACTTAAGGAAGGAAGGGGTATATTTGTCTCAGTCTGAGAGTACATCGTGGCAAAGAATTATGGTAACAGGAGCTTGAAGTGGCTGGTTCTTGCACTAACCATCAGGAAACAGATGAGTGCCGCCACTCAGCTCCCTTTCTCGTCTTTGTTCAGTCCAGGGTCCTCTCCACATTTAGGGTGAGCCTTTCTACCTCAATTAACCTAATGTAGAAAATTCCTTACAGACATGCCCTTGAGGGTTATTTCCATGGCATTTCTAAGTTTCACCAAGTTGACAATAGCATTAACCCATCACAGACCTCATAATATAATATTTAGTCAAATTTTTCTAATATCTCAATCCCAATTACTTCCTGTCATGTATACCACAAGTTACTTCCTTTTTTTTTTT
>BDUI01020199.1:46469-58838 GCA_002335545.1 Apodemus speciosus
AATTCTAAAATCAAAACAGGTCACTTTCACTGGCTAAGACAATTGTTTATGTAAAATATTCTTTAGATAGTTTCAGATAGTTTAGATAGTTTACATCCTATTGGTACTTCAGTAAAATTATCCGCAGTAAAGTACAGTTCCAAGAGCCCAATTTCTTCGAGTATGGAAACATCAAAAACAACTTGTAAATAACAAAGGACATGGACAAGTTTGGAGAGACAAAATATAATCAAACTCTACATAACTTCAAACTTCCTAATAACCCTACTCTCAAAGACTACAGTGTCATGAGCCTTTAGTTCATTTAATTTTTTTCTACTTCATCCTATGAAGGAAGGCAATATGCTTATACTGCAGTTCTACTTCACTAAGGATGGTTTGCAGAAAATCTTGAGGGTCTGCAAAAATTTTTCTTCTATAATATGTGCTGTCTCTGCTTAAATCAACTAAGCTTAAAACTATGCAGTAGAAACAAAATTTGTATCATATAATGTTTAAGTGTAGTATATTAAGGTTGAGCAATTTACAGAAGTCTACTCAGTTATGAAACATGAAAACAACAGCTTCTGAGGCAATAATTAAAAACAATAGCTCCTGTAAAACTATAATTTATGCTGTTTTTAAAAATGATAATCCTTTCCTACTAATGAATCAGCCYTTTAAGAACATAAAATATTAAACTAAGATGAAAAAAACCTTTTTGGCTGAAAATATTATCACATAGTTGTTTTTTGRTGTAGAACATATTACTGTAGTAAATTTTACTAAAACAGCTCTCCACATCAAGAGACTTCCCAGATAAATAAAGTACATATGAAAACAAAGGTTTCAATTATTTTTAAATGGAGGTATTTCTGAAATGTTTTCCCTACTTTCTGATAATATACTAACCATGTGGTTTTTCTTGTTTACTGGTGACTAGACTGTTYTTGTTTTGAGATGGTCTCACTAGGTAGTGTTGACTGGCCTGGTTCTCACTATGCAGACCAGGCTAGTTTTGAACTCAGATATTCTTTTAGCACTGCCTCCCCTGAGCGCTACTATTAAAAGCATGCGCCACCACATTTGGCTGATGACTCGATGAACATTACTTCACCTCTAGGACCACAATGATCCTCTCAGATGTATCTCGTGATAGACTTCTGAAATGCTGAAGGTCTTTTCACTCTTTGCATTAAGACAGGACTGAAGTTTTCTGATACTTCAGCCTAATCTCTTCAAAGTACTTCTAATATATCATTCTTAACAGCATATAAAATGGCTATTATTAACCTGTTGAATCACTTATCATATTTTATAATATCTGTATTAATAATTTTTACGCACAAAGCAAGTGGTTTCATGAGAAAACAGTTTATTTTAATGACTGTTTTTTTCATAAATATTTGATACCTTCTCCCTTTACTTATTGGTATATAGTTGTGTTTCCAATATGACATAATCTGACTATAAATGATAGTTAAGTAGATGTCATCTATTTATAATGAACAACATGGAACACTTTACCAAGTGAGAGCATAAATATAACATGCTCATATATGTAACATAGCCTCTTTGGAACAATGAAAAATTCGGGAAATTGATCAATTATTGTTAAGACATATAGTAAAAAATTAATCTTAAAAGCCTTCAGTTTGGTAATGGTTCTTTAAGGAGTCATCTTGGTAGGAATAAAAAAAAGAGGGGCATGATTATATCCGTTAAATATTACATATAATTAAGTCTGTTGCTATGTAACAGGCTTCCATTAAAGATATGTAATCAAGAGTACACAGTATCTTAAAAGCTACCAGTTAAAAACAATCAGCATATGGATAATATCTAAGACTATACCTGTTATAAACTAGGCAAAGTAAATTAAGATTCTTGCCCCGTACCATCTTTTTGTATTAAAAATGAAAATTAGACCACACGGGAGAAATGAAATAAACAATGCTTCTATTCTTAATTTTAAATTTTCATGTAATTAGGAGAACAAGATTTTTAAAAACTTTGGAAAAAAAGCAGGAATAAATTTTAATGCTGACAATAAGAGATAGAACTTTTGGATAAACACCTACCGATTTTTTTCTACTGTTTTCCAGATCTTTGAGTTCATTCTCGATTTTTGTGATTAATTCCCTGAGTTCATCAAGATTAGTGCAAATAAGCTAAAACAAAACACAAAAACACAGCTTGATAACACATAATATAAAACACCCAAAATGTGGTAACAGAAATTATTTAACATATACTGAAATTAAAACTATTTTTCCTCAAAAATGAAAGCAAGGAAAGCTCTACAGTTAAYATCTGAGATATTTACTTGCTATGATGTATGCACTTCAGGCTTCATATAAAATACGCTAATTTCTTTCACACTGGCAGTCTCATCCTACACCCCCACCTCTACGTTTGTGTTATGATCCTGTTACTTTCTTAGTATTATTAACTTTCAGCCCAGAATGACAAAGATCTGGAAACTCACTAGATTTTATAGGTTACTGAATCATCTCTAAGAAATAACCCCACCAGGCAGTCTCCGAGCAGGTGAAATACAAACCTGCAAGTGGCCATTATTCCTTTGCCTTAAGGTTTGCTACCTATATACTTTAACAAACTAAGTTACTGTGACTGGCAGGAACACAATTAAGTACATATTCTTGCCCTGCCTTTAATAATTTATACTGTTGCTTATTTTATTTTATTTTTTGAGAAAGGGTGTTAAATGTGGCCCTGGCTTGTCTCAAACTTGATGTTCTTGCTCTGCCATCAAGTGCTAGATTTCAGACCTGTGGTGTCACCCCGCACAACTGAGCTTAACAGGTTTTAATAAAAACATTTTTAGAAGCACTATCTATTTCCGTCTATTAATTGTGTGGCTCACTTTATTTTACGTTGGTTAACTCTGGCAAATGACCAAAATGATGACTCTTACTTATTAATTGACCTAGCTTGGCTTAACTAAAGTTTTATAAACTGAAGATTAAGAAATACTAACAAAAATATTAGTTACTCCATATGGTTACTGTAAAATTATATTGTGTTTGTCCAGTAAGTTTAATATACTTAACCATTTCCTAAAATAATTTAAGCAATTTAAGATGATCTATTTAAAAAAAGAAGTAATAGAGAATTTAAAAGCAAAACTACATCTATGCAGACAAAAAGTTTCAGATCCAAGAAAATCTTGTGATGTTTATACTATATACTCTAAAATATGCTATATATTTATAAATCACTAACCTTTATCAGTGTGCATATTACATTCACTAATGTAAATTTACTGTTTTCTTCAAAAGTACACATTCTTTCATTAGAAAATCAGACAAAAGTAACAAGCAAAGTGGGTCACAACAACATAACTGCTAGTTGTTATTAAGTAATTAAAAATAGGAGACAGAAAGTGCTTACAATTAGACTAAAACCTTAAGAAGATTTGATATACATTTATCTGTAAAAATGGCAAAATGGTTCAACCTAAGAGATTAAGTAAAAATGATCACATATACCATAATTAGTATTAACAATTACTTACTAGAAATATCTGAAAAAGTTCAAACTTATTGATAAAGCAGGGCAAGTAAATAGTTTGAAATTAAACAATTTCAGGACTTGGGGATGTGCTCAGTGGTAGAGTACTGGCAAAACACAAAAACAAAAGCAACTTCAGAGTAGAAAATATTGCAYAGTATTACAGTAGGAGAGTATAACTGATAATTATTAGAAATCACATAGTCTAATTTGCTAAATCTGGTTATGAAAGAAATGTTGATGGCCAACCAGTAGACTGGTCAACTAGGTAAGAACATCTACAACTAGATAACATTTTCAGCTTCTAGTGTGTCTCTGAAGCCACAGAGCAACATTAGCTCTCCATTGGGTTTAATGAGCACTCACGGGAGACTTACACTTCTTTGTACTACAGTCTGTTGTTATTTCTGCTATGTCATATTTGTCCCTTTTCCCTGAACTTGGTGTATTGGTTAATATCATAGCATAGATTTTTTTCTATGGCAAGGCCCAGAGTAATTTCCCTTATATTCTAGGTATCTCACTTAAAATGATTAAGAGTATGTTTTCCGTGTAGTTTGTAGAAATTTGCAGGAACAATGAAGGCATATCCCAACAAACTAAACACATTCTAAAAGTTTGAAAGATCTTTCAATTGTCAGTTACGCATGACATCAACTACTAATTATATTTCATCTACTGTAAAACAGCTGAGGCCAAAGCATTAAAAGCTCTATGTCGTAACACCTCTAAGTGGCTTACCTAGTTAATAAGCTGCATTAAATCAACTCTTCTCAAATTTCAGTATGCATGTAACACAGGGGAACCTTGATCGTTTTGGATTTATTATGTTTCACATGTGACAAGTTTATAGTTATAGTCAGTGGATCGCACTTCTGAATAGTCATRTATTTAATGACTGTGAATTATAAACCAGCACAGCTACTGAAAAACTGAAATATTCTGGTGCTACGTAGCTATTGAAAATAAAATTCACAATTAACTTCCAAATTTAGGGAGTGGGATATTTTTAGGATAATGCTCTCAAAGTAAATTACCTTATCTAAGTCCTAAATCTAATTTTAAAAAATTTTGAGTATCAGAATATTTTTAGTGACATTTATCTTGAGGGCACATAAAAATAACTCAATAGCTATATAATAGTTTACAATCATTGTTGTGAAGATAGGATCTCACTACATAGTGCAAGATGCCCTCAAAATTATATAGCCAAGGCTAGGCTCAGCCTTCCAAGTGTTGGAGTTACAGATATGCGTTATCACAACCAGGCCTGGCTTATACTCTTAATATGCAAACATATTCTTCCTATTTTTATATACCTAGCGCATGCCTATCATACAATACACAAAATCATACAAAGCTATTATAAAATTCTGGAGTAGAAACAATTTGATTTATGCCAATTGTATGTCACACATAACTCAATTCTTTCTTTTTTAAGAATGAAGAAAGTATTCAATTTCAAATAGTAGTTCTATTAAAACTAGAATCAACACAGTGAAGATTCATTTTAGTAGGGAGAACAAATACATTTGGTAAGAACAAAGAAAAGCATCTCATTAAATCCTTTCCTTRATAGTATTAATTTCTAAAGTGTTTCTGAGATACAGGATCTCCTGGGTGAAAGAGAAAGCAGCGGATCTGCTGGGATTCGCACCAGGCCACACCACACACCCTGGAGCCTTTCCTTCAYACTCCAGAGGTTACTGCAGCCCCTCCTCCCCAGGGAGGATCTAAGAGTGGCACATTTGTGTTAAAGTAAGCCTTTTACTTGACAGAACTAAGGCTGAGTCTCAACCAACCAATTTACACATGAAAGGGACTGAACCAGTGTAACTTGGTGTGAGGCTTAGAGCAGGCCAGACAGGGGTTCTTCAGCGGATACTTAACAACTAAAAGCAGCATGMGAAGTGACAGAGATGATGCTCTGGTAGAAGAGACTGCAGAATTCTTAACTCCTCCACTAGATCATATGCTGAGGGCTCTTTCTAAACAAAATTAAAAAATTTAAAAACTAGCAAAAATTGAACACATAGTTTTAGGATAAAATTCATAACATTATTTTCATTGACAGTATTAAAAGGCCGTCTCTTCAACTAAAAAATTATACATGAATGTATGTATTAGGGAAAGGAAAGTACTATGTAAGTAAAAGAATGTCATGACTATATCTCAGAGAATTATAGAATAAAGATTTCCTTATCACTTAAATCACTAAAATCATGCCATTTTGGTAGAGCCAYGCTAGGCTTGAAAGATACTTCCAAATAAGGCAAATAAAAAATGTAGGTCATCTTTAAAAAGCAAAGGGGAAATCATGGTGAAAAGTAAAAATAATTATATTCAAACAAAATGGGTCATTCTCACTACCGTTCTAATAAAAGGTCCTACAATTATATAATCTGTAACTATAACACCAACTACAGAATAAAAATTAGAAATCCACACAGTATTCAAACAAAATTATATTAATCGTTGTCAGGACTGCTAACAGGAATATTATACATTTCTTATGGTCAACACGCCACAGTAGCAGGGACAATAACAACAAGTATTCACTTGGCAGAAAACAAAATAACTTTAAAACACGTTAACAAAATATTTAACAATACTATGTAACTAAACATATTTTTCTAATGCCCCATAGTAAATAAAATTGAAAGGTTTTAAAGAGGTTAAAAAAAATCTTGATTTATAAATTAAAAAACCCTAAGTTGAAAATACGTAATTTAAGAAGTAGCAATTAAGATATTAACTTAATCATGCCCCAACAAAGGGAAATCGAGGGGGGTGGGGTGGAGTGGGTCAGGTGAAGGGCATAATACTTGGAGACNGCAGAGGCAGGCAGATTTCTGAGTTCGAGGCCAGCCTGGTCTACAGAGTGAGTTCCAGGACAGCCAGGGCTATACAGAGAAACCCTGTCTCAATAAACAAACAAACAAAAAAGAGCAATAACCACCTTTAATTACTGAGCTATCTGTCCAAGCTCTACCTCACCCTATTCGTTTTTCTTARGAAAACAAGGAGGAGGCCATGGCATCTGGCTTGCATGTAGAAAGGACTCTTGTTTTAAGTACTGTTAAGATTTGGTAGCCRTGGCTCCTTCATGGCCATTACCTCAGCTACTGGGAAGGTCAAGAGGGAGGTCTGGGTTTGTTGCTAGCCTCCATAATTCAGAAAAATGCCTTCTCAAAACAAAGAACAAATAGAAGACATGAATTCATGCATGTCTTTAATTTACAAGACCAACAATCTTACCAAAAGTCAACTAGCTAGTTAGCAATAGCTACACTATCACCCATCTCTTTTAGCAGGACATTCCTACACCACTCTATACTCATTAGTCTCTATAGAGGAACGGCCTAAGAGTCAGCATTGCCACCCTGCCACAGATCTGAAGAGAAGCATTCCTAATATTGCAGTGACCCCAGGATGTAAGAGTTGTTAAAACAGAAACATCGGTACAACTGGAGCTCCTTTTGATTTTGAGAACGGTCTGTCTACATAGTCCTGGCTTCCTGAAACTCACTAAGTAGATCAGGCTGACCTTGAATTTAGAGATCCACTGCCACTCCCTCAAAAGTACTGGAATTAAAGGCCTGGCTTCTGATTTTCTGAGACACCGGTCTTGACTATAATCCAGGCTGGCCTCAAGCTCATAATCCTCCTGATGGACTTATAGGGATGGGCTGCACTCCCAGCAAGTCACTGTATCCTTAATCTAAGGAGGACTGGAGAGCCAAGGCACAAGTAGGTTAAACTGTCAAATACTTTTCCAAGTAATCTGCAATAAAATTCTTGGGGAGGAGGAGAGAAAATCATACAGCTTGAAGATAAAGCACTTGCCCAGCAAGCACAAAGCCCTACTCTCATCCCCATATGGGGGGTGGGGAGAGGTGGAGAATCTCCAGTTTCACTTTGAAAAGTTTTAAAGCCTAGAAAACTGAGTTTATAAAAACTGGATTACTATTTGGTAGTTCAATAAATATTATAATGCCTAATACTATGTGTTAATCTAGATATGGAAGGATAACAGTTAATGACGTGATCGACAGGTTTTTCTACTAAATTTTAGGAAGACTTGGTATACCATGTTCTCTTCACTTATTTAGCAATGGTAGTAAACAGCTCTTTTCAGCAAACCAGAATTATGCTAATACTAGACGGTCAGCAAAATTCAGTGTTTTTGTTTTGTTTCTTCTGAAAGTGCCAAAAATTTAGTGAGAATTAATGAGCGCAGACTGCTTATAATCCCAATAACTGGATGGAGGCAGTGACAGGAGGATCAAGAATTCCAAACCTGCCTGGGCTACACAAGTAGATAGTGTTTCAAAAAGCAAACAAAATAACAAAAACAAATAAGTTTGCTAGCATTTCTCCGTGCAAAACCTAAGAAACTAAATTGGTTCAACATTTATCTCCCCCTACAGGAGAGATACAACAATCACAACTGTACACGATGATCCCTTCACCGCCTTTGACCCTCACAACCCCATAAACACGCTCAAACTCCGGCTGYTCCAYCGACTCTCCCCAGACCAGCGAAAACTTGCCAACAAAACAGCCGCAATTTCCACCGAAAAAGCCCAATTATTTTAGTGCAGTTTAATTTTTAAAACAAATGGAGAGTTTTACTCAGCACTTCCATTCTAACTTTTTTTTTCTTTTTGAAAGACCTTACTAAATAAATAGCTCTCTCTGGCTTCGAACGCCTAATCCTCCACCATCCACAGGCCTGCGCCACCAAATACAAGCCAATTTTATTTTCTAAACTGCAGTTGCTGCAACCCGAGGGCCATATTGCATTGGTCAGCATTCGAACGCAATGGCACAACCCAATTTCTAACGCGCAAGTCTACCGTGGGACCAGCTGTGCCACCCGGACTCTCAGTCAACTGTCCCGTCCCAGGCATTCGGAAACACAGCCACATAACCATAACCGACAAACACCCACTACCAGCTGCCCCATAACAGAGCCACAGCCACCTAGCAGCTTTCCTGAGACTTTCGTTTCACCACTTGACTTCGGGAGCGAGCCCTGTCGCGCTCCCTCCTACTCACGAATCCGCTCGCCCCGACTCGCTCGCTCGCTCGCTCGCTCGCTTCCACTCGGTGGCAAGTTCGCGGAAACTTTTCCACAGTAGCCACCGCGTCTAGGACGCCGACGCGTGAAGGCACGAGCCCAGCACAGCCGCGCTGCCCAGTCACCCACGTCGTGCCCCTACCCGTCAAGGAGAACCTGAGGTCCCACCTCTTCCTGTCGCTCCCTCTCCTAGATGTCCATTTATGTAAATCGGCCCGGTGAATGACACCTCCCGCGGACCGCACTCACCGGCCTCCGGGGAGTCCTGAGCGGGCGGCGGCACCCCGGTGCCCACGGGGGACAGGTGCTGCGGCAGCTTCTTGGTCCACGGGTTCCCCTTTGGCGGCGGCGGCAGCGGCTTGTCCTCGGGGCCGGCTGCCGCCGGGTCCTCGCGGGCGTCCTCCGGTGGGTCCCGCGGTGCTGGCGGCGGCGGCGGCAGCGGTGGTGGTGGAGGCGGCGGCGGCGGCGGGGCCTCCCCGCCGAAGGGACCCCCGGACGCACGCGCCTTGTGCGCCAGGTGCAGCGCCAGCGGCCTCACGGGCACGGCCGCTTGCGGCACGCTGTGTCCCAGCACGAGCGCCGGCGACGGCTCTCCCCGCGCCCCCGCGCTGGTGGCGGCCGCGGCCCGCTCCTCCCTCGCCTCCTTGCCCTCCCGCTCGCCGGGCGCCGGCTGCTCCGCCCGCCGGCTCGCCGCTGCCAACAGCGCGTCCCGGTCTCCGGCCACGGCGGGCGGGTCCTCCCGGGGGGCAGCGGCGGGCACCGGGGCGCGAGCGGACATGGCCGGCCCCTGGCCCCAGCCTCCTGCCCAGCCGGGGGCCGTCCGGGTCCAGGGAGCCCGGCCGCCCCTCTCTCCACACGGGGGCACCGACCCGCTTCGGTCCTGGGACGCGGAACCCGCCCGCCGAGGCGTGCAGCGCCCGGCGTGCCCGTCCTCCCCGCCCGCCGAGCGGAGCGCTAACCGCCCGCCGCCCGGCCTCGTCGCAGCGCACGGCCGGAGCTCGCCACACGCGCCGGGCGCGCCCGAGCCGCGAGCCCTCAGCGGGCGCGGGCGACTACGCGGAGCTCCAGCCAGTCTGAAGGATCTCTGGCGAGCTGCGGAGGCGCGCGCGGCCTGAGCCGGTAACTGCCCCTGAGGGCGGGGCATGCAGAGGGCGAGGCAGCCAGGGCGGGGCGTGCAGAGGGCGAGGAAGGCTACTGGGCGGGGCGTGCAGAGGGCGAGGAGGGCCAATGGGCGGGGTGGTCAAATAGGCGGGGCGTTTATAGGCTGAGGCGGGCCGATGGGCTGGGCGTGCCGAGGCGGAGGCGTCCAAGAGGCGGGGCGCGCAAGGAGAAAGGCGGGTCGGTGGGCGGGGCGTGATAAAGGCAAGACAACCTAGAGAATCAGCGTTCAGTAGGCCAGGTTGCCCAAGGACCAGGGCGAGGGCCAGTCAGGGTGAGGGGCGGGGCGGGTAGAGGGCGAGGCAGGTTAGGGGGCGGGCACCCTGGAGAGTGACGTGGCTACTCACGGGCATTCCCTAAACGCTGCGGGCGACCGCGGCCAGAGGAGCCTTCGCCAGTGCGGCGGGCGTGGTTTGATGAGGGTCCCGCCCTAGCGGACCGCGGGGATGAACCTGCTACTCTAGGGGAGCACCCGACATCCGTGACCCAGGGACAGGGAGGACTTTCTTCGGGAACCGGGAGGACCAGATAGTCCATTTGCGCTAAGGTGAAGCCCTTCGGGCTTTGCACGAGGGCGGGTCCTCAGGACCTGGGAAAAGTTTCCCGGTAACGATGTGGGCTCCGTAGGCACTCCTGATCCGGAGCCTAGTTCAGGTGAAGACCCAGCTGCGGCCTTACAAGAAGTGCACTTGTCCGTTCTGATTCTAACCCACAAACAACAAAATGCTTCTTGAGTGCTCTTGAGTAAAACAAACACTAAACACTTCGCCACCTTCTTCACTTTTCACTTTTTCAGAGGGTTTTGATGTTTTCAAACTAGGTCTCCTCGATCTTGAGGCTGGCCATGAGCTTACTATTGAGACAGCTTACCACTCTAGTCCAGGCTGCCCTGGAAGCCATCGACTTCGATCAGTCTGGTTCTGAACTCAGAGGAATGCGCCTGCCTCAGCCTTTTAAATGTTGGGATGGCCACAAGCGGGAGTACTATGCACCAGCTAGTCTTGAAGTTATTTTTTAGGATTCTTTTAGAGTCACTAAGGCTGGTATTAAAGTATAAGGACCACACCCAGTTGGCTTTGTACATTCACTCCATCTAGATTTCTTTTTTTAGATCTGCCTGCCTCTGCCTCCCAAATGCTGTGATTAAAGAAGTGCACTGCCTCACCCAGCATGAATTATTCTATTTTTAATCACGGGAATGCGAGTACATGTGTGTGTGTGTGTGCGTTTGTATACACAAGTGTGCAGGTGCCCTGGATCACCAGAGGTAATGGATCCTCCTCGAGCTGGAGACCCAGGCTGTTGTGAACTGCTCAGCACGTTGCTGGGAAGCCAGAGTGGCAAGCGCTCCTAATTTTCAAGCCATCTCTCCAGCCCTTAGCTTTGAACGACTGACTGAGTGAAAAAAGAAATAACAGAAGAGGACATGACTGCTCCTAGGAGCAGTGGTGGAGGAGTCTAGAGTGGACATGTCCAGACTGAGACTGATTGGAGGCATGTGGAGAGAAGGGGAAAGGATGGAAGAGGGGAGAGAAAGGGACAGGGACAAATGTCAACAGCAAGGAGGCCAAAGGTACAAAAGGGACATCAGCCAAAATGGCTGCATTATGTAGGGAAGAGCAACCCAGTTGCCTTGGCTGGGGAGTTGAGTGTAGGGGTGGGGTTATGGCAGCCAGGAGGGCCTGTAACTGGTTGGGACTGGGGGATGCAGAGAACCTAACTGTCAGGTCCCCTTTAATATGCTAAATAGACACCTCAGCCATTTGGCCCAGGGTTTGAGATTTACAGTTGACCTTGACTCCACCCCCCCCCCAAGTGCTGGGATTAGAGGAGGGGGAGCCTTTGACCCCAGTTTATTACCCAGGCCTTCATCTGTGGGAATAGCATTTGATTACAGCTTAACTAGATTCCCAATATTTCTCCCCAGTGATGGGGAGTGACATCGTACAGATACATTTTGGTAAGCCCATCAAGTTTTTTCTTTTTAGCATTGAAATTTGATCTGAGGTGATATTGGCCACACATGCTTCTGGTTTAGTGAAGTTCTATTCTGCAAGATCCTCGCTGAGAGCTATTCCTATGGTGAAAAGGTTTTCTCCACCTCTGGCCACCCCYAACCATGTTAAGCAGTGTACTCACCACCTCACCCATCTCATCAGCTATGTACAGTGAGGCTTTGCTGGTTTTCTACCCCGAAACCTCCAGGTTAGCTGACCCTAAGCGACCTCCTGAAAAAGGCTGCTAGCCAATGCAGAGTATTCTTCCAACTCTATTGCCCAATGCCAACTTTTGTTTTGTTTGTTTTTGTTTTTGTTTTTTGAGACAGGGTTTCTTTGTGCAGCCCTGGCTGTCCTGTAACTAGCTCTGTAGATCAAGCTGCCCTCTGACTGACAGAGATCCCCCTGACTCTGCCACCTGAATGCTGGGACTGCCTGGATGCTAGCTTTTCTTGTCATCGGGTTTTTTTTTTTTTTTTCAAGACCAAATGGGAAATACTTAATTCTTACATAAAATTGTACCAACAAGTATCAGTCAATGGGATTCTGGACACATTGTATTTATTTTTTTTACCATCAGCTTATTAAAATACAAGACTGGGTCAGGGGAGGGAAAGG
>BDUI01020205.1:0-10319 GCA_002335545.1 Apodemus speciosus
AAAAAAACTTTTCTTTTAAAAAATCATATGAGATTTATTTTTTATTTAAATTTGTGATTACCATATTGTCATCTCTTTCTATGGAACAAGAATTTGTCTTTTCAGGCAAAGGGAAAACATACTGCTTAGTTCAATTTTACAACTCTAAGTTGCATAATTCTGTCAAAAAAGCATGCATCCAAATATTTTCTTAATTTCCTTTTCCGGATCTTCAATATTATACATGTACCTAGTGCTTCACTTTTTTTTTTTTTTTGGTTATGATTCCTAATATTGTGAAGGAAGGAAAAAACCCAGGACATTTCTGAGACAAGTGGAATGAATCCTTAAGCAGTAGAGCAGATTACATCTCCAAATTAACAAACAAATAGCGATGTGTGGTACAAGAATGCCTCAACTTACTTAATATTTGTTAAGAAAACAGACTTGGAGGTGTTTGGTATATCCACTGTAATTCTTAGACAGTGCTGGATGTAATCATGTATAGGAAATCAATGACAAAAGTAGTAATTGTCTATAAATTCCAGATTCTCCTCTTCCTCCTCCTTTTGTATTCAAGACAGGGTTTCTGTGTGTATAGTCCTGGCTCTCCTATAACTAGCTCTGAGGACCAGGCTGGCCTTGGATCTGCCTGCCTCTACCTCTCAAGTGCTGGGATTCAAAGTGTGCCCCCCCCCACCACCACCAGGACACACTCCAATTCTTAAAAGGTTAAAGGGTAAAGAGTATGGAAGGAAAGGTCATTTACACTGGAATGGCAAAAAAGAAGTACCTGTGTTTTTGGATCATTTTTCAAAATAATATCTTTGTTAATAAAAATAAAAGTATAAGTTAAGAGTAAAATAATCCCAGCTCCAGCCTACCATGTAAGCAGCARAGGAAGGATGGAGAATCATGAAGATGACTTAGAAGAGACACTGGTGGGTGGAAGAAGGAAAGGGAGGGGTCTTGGCACCATGAACATGAGATTAGCAGTGCCACCCACAGTGGATGACAAGGACCAAGACATCTTGACTGGGTCTGTCAACTAGAAGGTATTACAGCCCAAGGATGGGGGTGGGGAGGGTCCTGACACCCACAGAGTAGAGACAGACTCTGAGGATATGTGGTACAGAGAAGCCAGACTGAAGAGGACAGAGTAGGTTAGAGTGCTATCCTCTGCACTGGGATCAGGCCTCCCATCACATCCTCAGTCAACCTGATGGAAGCTGTGTCCACAGACACCAGCAGGGGGTCAAAGATGACCGGATATGATAGCTGCAGAGTGAGAACCAGGGACCTCCCTCAAGAGAGGACGGGTGCTGCTGGGGTGGAGGCGCATGTGACAAACAGAGGACAATGAATAAAGAATCATGGTTTACAGACATAGCATGATTTCAGAAGCAATTCTTTAATTTAAAAAAAAATCAAATTATATTCTTAATGATCGGATGTAGGAATTAACCCAATGTGCAGCAGTAATTTGCTATGGCAACAGTGTTATACAGTCAGAGGGCTGAGAATGGGGATTCGTCTAACAGAATAAAACGTTATCCTAAAATATGTATTTTCAGCTTCCTGCTTTGAACTCTAATTTACAGCCATCTTCACATTAAGGATGTGGATGCTAATGCCATTATTCCTATGTGTCTCATCCTAATTGTTTTCTCTGGAACACTKACAATGTTTTAACTATGGGAATGTATGTAAAGTCAAAATTAATAAGATTGATTTTAAGTCAGATGGATTCTATACCCTTGCAGTCACTGTTACTTACTGATCTTAATTTAGTAAGGGAGGACTTTTGAACCACAGACCATGACTCTGAAATGTTTGGCTACCACTGTGAGCTATGTGGGTCTTTTTGGTRCAGTGGTGTCAAACTAACAAGTTGTAACAAATAGTGAGGTAAATTCAACTTTGGGCCAGTGGTTTTTCACTTACAATAAATCTTGGGCTCAAGAATTATGGCTTCACTACCAGTTCATTCTACAGGAAAGTATTCGAGCTCCTGCGGGGTCCTTAGCTTCCAATTAGTTATCTGCACAAGGTAACAGGAACAGTATTTCCACGGGTCACCAGAGAGCTAGTTTTCAAGTTGTGATGTGGAGAAAAGCCCCAAAACCAATTGCCAGACCCAGCTATGACCAGCAGCTCTTCTTTGCACCGTGGTGAAGATGTGATTGTACGTCCCCATGTAACTTGTATTTATAGAGGCTTGTGCACCTGGTCTCACCTGGGCTTTGACTCATGACTCCCCAAACCCCTCGGTTACTAAGTGACATGCTCCTTGAATGTCAGTCAGCCTGAATGGAATACTTGTCTGTGTTTCAGATTAAAAACTGACGCTTGGTGGCTCCAAGTGTGTATTGTCCAACGTCAAGTGAACTGGACGGCTCTGTTGGATATGGTGGGGCATGCTTGTAATCCCAATACTTGAATGGCTGGGTCAGGAAAATTGTGTTTCAGACCATCTAGGGCAATCAAAAAACAAAACCAGGAGAGCATCAAACAGACTTTTGAATTTGTTGTCACTACTGCGCAGGGCCCTTTCTGACCCATTGATATATACTTTTACTACAGGGGGAACCCAAGGGTTTGTGATTAACTTGTGGGTATTTTCTTCAGCTGACTTAATAGCCTCTAATAATAAGTGTCAATCATTCACCCCATCATCAGAAATGTACAGAAATAAGACCCATAGAATTGAATCTGTATACGCAAACTAGACCTTCACAGAGGCAGCTTGCCTGGCGCCTGAAATCAGCCCCATAGCTCATTCAGAAAGATAGTCCTTTCCTCGTGGCCACATAGAGGTACTGCTTGAGTTAACAGAACTTAGTGATTTTACTTGGGCAGAGAGTTGCATATTTGACGTGCGCGCGCGTGCGCGCACACACACAGATACACAGACAGACAGACAGACAGACAGACAGACACACACATACACACACACATACACACAGCCATGAAATCAGCAGGGATGCCCATGGGGAACTGAGTCTATTCCAGCAGGATTCCCCATCTCCAACAATTAACTGAAGGCAAAGAGGAGGACAGACAACAAGCACAGGGAGATTTCTTTATCAAGCAGAGCCAAAAGGAGAGGTGAGGTGAGATAAGTCAACGTTTATGCATTATTTAAGATAAAATCTACCAACATCCCAACAAAGAAATCTATGTGAAGGAGTGRAGAGTTCATTCTCCTAATGAGATCGATTGTTCTTCCTTGCTGTAAAGCAGGAGTAATAAGGGCARTGGGAAAAATTTGAGCACACAGATTCCTAAGTAAACAGGGACACAAGGACTCATTAAGTGTTTTACATTTGTTCTGTGCATACTGCATTCTAGCTCTAAAGTATTTTACAACTGTTACAAGCAAATACCTTTTGCTGGATTTCAATGTATTTTTTTCCCNGTCTTCTAAGGTCAGGAAAATTACTTAGTGTCTTCGTAGATGCCGATGAGAACAAAGTAAGGAGACCCAGAGGCTTTTCCTTTTTATATTTCACACGGCTTAGCAGATTTATCTTTCTTGGTTGTCTCTGTATTGTAATATAGTGGGGCTTAAGTATTCTTTCCTAATCCCTTCTTTCTGTGAAAATAAGAGAGGATATATCTTACATCCTGATATTTGAAATAGAAATATATTGAAATAAGCAATCTCTTTTTTATTGGTTATTAAACCTTGGTAAAAGCATAAGTTATAAATAGCTTCCACTCTAGTGTTATGTCTGAAACTCATCACTGTTTTTTTTTTTATGGAAGTGTAATTTARAAGGTTAAAATCTTGTACAGATAATTTGAATTTGTAGATTTTTTTTGTACCCTAGCCAAATGTTGCCACTTACTATAGCGACCCAGGTTAAAAACTTTATGCTAGTGTTAAAAGGTCTGAGACCTGTTTAGGCCCAGGCACAAGAAAGCAATCCTATGGTGTTTGGCTAATCAGCGGCTTCAGCAAGTTAATACAGAACACAGCTAGGWCCGAGAAATTGAACACATCCAATTCTAGAGCACATTAAGTAGATACTGTATAGTTGGTAAAACCTAGAAAAATAAGAACAGGTGAGTAAGAAGTAGAGTAGGAGCTGGAGGGATTTGAACCCCCTCTTCTCAGCCACCTGAACCTCCAYTTCCTTCTCTGCCTTCAAATTTTCTGTCTGTCTCTATTCTAACCCAATATGGAATCTCAAATACTGTCCTTAAATGTTAGCCTGCGACCCYGTTCTTTTTTACAAATAGCAGAAGTCTCCACTGGTGGCTTCAGTTGCAGGGACGTGCCCAAGATTCTCAGATCAATAGTCATAGGCTTCGGAGTTTCTGCTAACTTATGAATCCCTTTGGAACACCTTTTGATGTCTCTAAGTGAATGTCTTGTAGGCATTTCAAACTTACTGCCACCTGTCCTAAATTCCTTAGCTTTTTGCCTAACTATGAGGCTTTGACGTTCATAGGTAGCATCTCTTCTGTAATCCGGAAGGAAGCTGAGAGCTCAGGCTGGGTATCCAGCTCAGGGTTGCCCACACAACCCCCTGGGCAATGGAAATCAACAAAGACTCCCATGGTCTTGGTTGCTTTCCATTGCCCAATCACTGCTTGGCGACTACACTCATGCCTTTCTCTTGATCAGACATTTTTTTTTTTTTTGCTTTTAATCTAAATTTATCCTGCCCTTTAAAATTATCTTAAATGACACCTCATCTGCTACATCTTCCCAAACTTCCCAGGTTGGTTTCAGTACTTGCCTTCTGTAAGCATAATTTCATAGTGTTTTCTCTCATCAGTCTCAAATCTGTACAGAATACGCTGCTGACGGTGGCATCAATTTCTGTTGTATCCATCATAAACACACATAACAGGTGCCTGGTTCTTTGAAATGGTGTGTGTGGATGAATGAATGGATTCAAAAGACGTGGAAGAGAGTCACCTCAGGCTGCTAATGATGTGAGTGGGAGGGGAGAATGGGTTGGTTATTCCAACCATAGAAATGCAGTCAGCAAATTCTGAAAGCAAAGAATGAGCTGTTTGCTTTGGACTATAGAAGAGAAAGCAGGTTGACCGACCAGAATGTATAAGGAAATAAATATTTGGTGTCGAACATAACAAGGTAAAATTAAAATACCATTTTTGGATGGTCTGTTATGTTCTTGACTTTGTCTTTCATGTCTTTCTGAAAGACAGCATTCCGAAGACATTTGCCTGTCAGTGTGGGAGGATGTAAATAATAGATCTTTAAAGGTAAATCCTCTAGAAAGGCACACTTAATTAGGAATATTTTAATGAGAGAATGACTAACTTCAGTCGGCGTCTAAAGCATAACACATTTACTGATTTGATATTTACAGTTAGACCAGATTATCACAATGTATTATATTGATTTTATTTTAAATTAAAAATGCAATGTGCCTCAARTCATTCTCTAGTCTTAAAATCTCCTTCAAAGTAGATGTCGTCTATTATCATTGGGTTTGCAATTCCCTTCCTGTGACCAACGCATAAGAAGATCTCAACAAAGGTTTGTTGAACAGCCTTGCACAGTTGATGTCCTAGATACAAAAATGCACATCTTTGTGCTTTGAAGACCAGACGCCATTGTAAATATGTAGACGGGAATTTGGTGACTGTCCAGTCCTGGGATGGCAAGGACTCCATCCATATGTAATATGCTGATCAAAGAATGCATCTCTGGTGAGTGTCAGATGTCTCACAACCTTTTGGAACACAGTGCTGAAAAGCATCAGTTGAAAGACTCAGAAATTGAGATAGCAGTTGACACGGTCGTCTCTGAAGATTATCCCAACCCTGTCGGGCTTTCTGTGTTAACGAGGAAGGACCTGTGRGTAAAATACCACCATAGCTCTTCTTTGGTCTTATCCAGTGGCCTCCTTTTGTTTGTTTATTTTTATCTTCTTTCTCTGGCATTGCTCATTCATGCCACATAGTTCCAGCAAATGTTAACGATGTTTTAACATCTGATTTGATTTGCACCCTCTGTAGGGTTATATACCCTGTTATAGCAAACTCCAAGGAAATGTATCAGCTTTGGTCATTTTGAATATTGGTGAACTGAATGTTGTTTAAAGAAATAGATCATGAACAGGGGCTATGAAATAGGAAGTGGTTTCTTTTGCAGTGATACTGTGATAGGCATGNCACAGTGTTTCATAGCTCTCACTGTATCTCTACAAACTGTACAGTGATATAGCTGCTCTCAGACAATGCAGTCTTCTGAAGGGACAGCTGGGGTCATGGAGGCTATCAGAGGTGAAATGCTCAAAACCMAACACACAAAGCAGATGGGATTGCACAGAAGGGATCGGTATGCCTAGATGAACCAATTCCACCTCCCACCTCCAGTGAGCAGATAGATCCCTTCGCATCTGTAAATAGGGAGAGCCAGGTCTTCTGCCTTCCTGACAGAGCTGCCAGGTAGAAACAAGGCATTAGGAGAGACCCTGCCTTCTCAAGGGCTCCTAGCTGTATGGGCAGGTTCAAAAACTAGCACGGAAGGAGACAAATTCAAGACAGCTGTGCTGTGGCTTGGAGAAGGGCTATCTGGGAAGGCCACAGAGGGCTCTGAGCAGAGGGGGTGGTGGTGCTCAGGGAAACTCTTGAAGTCAAGGGTGGGGAGGAATAAGAAAGGGAAGAGATGCAGAGGTGTAGACATGCAGATGTGAATTGCTGCAAGAAGATTCACATTAGAGCAAGACAGTGTGATCAGTCAGAAAACACAGCTGGATGGATGGGGTGTGAGCGAGCAGGGCTGATGAGGGTGGAGGACCAACACCTCAGAGGAAGCTGCTCTGGGGGCCAAGGAGAGTATCAACTACAAGAGAAACGTWGGCAGCCCCTTCTGCCCAAGGGCAGTCCTCCTGCTTAAAACCCAAACACTCCAGGCTCCTTTCTGTGTGGAATCCCTGAGTTAAATATTTACTTTGTGTGGGGCCAAAGTATCTACTGCAGCTCACTTATTTGGGGGTAAACACATTAAAGAAATGTGTACACTAAAACAAACGGTCCCCTCCTCACTCCCACCACATACAGAAAAAAGAGACTGCCATTCAAAAAAAAAAAAAAATCTGCAAACTATACTGCAGGCTCAACTTTCCTGAGTGGTTGAGACAAAGCCATGTATACATAAACACTTCCCCCGCGGCTCCACGGGGTTCCTCCGATTTGTATTCTTTGAGAAGTGAGTGGGCACAAGGTGAACAGGGAACAGTTTCCTTTAGTGAGATACATGGCAACTTTATTGAACTTCACAAGAAGTCATTAGCTGAATTTTATGATGATAAGGACTTCCAGGCGTGAGTTCCCTTCTGATTGTTTTTTGATTAAAAGTCAGACAAGGCAGAGCTGGCCTTGGGCGCTGAGGGAACCCATAGTTTTCCCTCACCAGCTGGCCCTAGGATGGAGCCCGGAAAGCAGCAGGGCCGGCAGTGCTTTGATTTTGCCAAGTGAAAAGCCACAGTCACCGTGGAGAGGAGTTACGGGGTTACTTTTAAATTTGTTAAATACTTAATTTCTTTAGCTTAAGACCATCCCCCGCCCCGTGCCCCCCTCCCGCCCAGAAGCATTTCTGGATGCCTCCTGCTTCATCCTAGGTGACCAGATGAGCCACTGGCCGAGGTTAGACTTAGGTCCTTCAGTCAGAGGACTGATCCACCCATGTTGCCTTTAGCTGATTAATAGGTGTTTATTTTTAGGGTTTGAACTAACAGTCTGGGCTGAGGCCAATGCAGGGTGATATCAGAAGTAACCCATGAGTGTCTTGTGCTTACAAAAGACCTTTGCTTTTGGTTTGGTTGTTGGCCCAGATGAAGTCTTTGTCCAACTTGTGAAACTTAATAGCATAAAATTTATTACCAAAGGCAGAGAAACTTCCCTTATACTGTCCATTACAAAAAGGGTTATTGCAAGAATAGACCTATTTTTACTTTAAACATATTTTGTATTAACTCCTTCGGAATTTTCACATATATATGCAATGCATTCTGATCATAAGAAGCAAATATGACCAGCTAGTTCTGACAACTGGGTGGGACTGGATACTCATTGCATATTAAATATGAAAACACTTAGATTCCTCATGTGTCTAGAGCCTTCTCTGAACAATAATATGTAAAGCCTTCCCATAAACAATATCCAGGGTTGCTGTATAGCTTTCAGTAAAAACATTAACTGCAGATATATGTTGTAATAAAAGCTATATGGATGTATAGCCTTGGAATTATGAAATTTGTGACTATGGATATTCAGACACAAATGAGAAGCTGACTGCCCTGCTGACGTCAAGTTTAGAGGATGTTACAGTTACATGTGTATCTGTGTTTTGTGGTTCTGCATCTCATGCTATGTAAAGGAGGAGCCCTGTTGCCTTCAGTACCTGTGGCTTGGTGGTACATGGNCCCTCTGTAGGGTTATATACCCTGTTATAGCAAACTCCAAGGAAATGTATCAGCTTTGGTCATTTTGAATATTGGTGAACTGAATGTTGTTTAAAGAAATAGATCATGAACAGGGGCTATGAAATAGGAAGTGGTTTCTTTTGCAGTGATACTGTGATAGGCATGCTGTATCAACCTTTTGTAATTGTGAGAATTTTTATTTACAAATCTTAATTCTTCCCCGAGAGATACAGTTAAAATATAGAGGAATGGTTCCAAATAGCTTTGTCCATTATACTTTTGAATTTTTTTATATATTCAAATAATGTTTTGAGACAAGGTCTCCCTATGTACCTGGCTGGCCCAGGAGGTTTTAGCTCGCATTGTCTTGGTCCTTCGCGTGCTGGATTTGGGGCTCATACCACCGTTCTTGRCTACTTTTTCTTATTTATGTTGTTTGTTTTACTTGACAAGCAAAAAACCTTTAGGGGAGTTTTGATATATGTTGGGCAGCCAAGAGCAATGAAAGTAGTGTGCATTGATTCAGGTGTCTCTTTGGACTCCCTGGCCAAAACATCGTAGGAAGCAATTCTGTGCCTGGCATGGAGACTTTYATTTAATAATTTAATAACCCATGTAACTCGTGTCTTCTGGGAGCATCATTGTCCATTCATGCAGGGTGTTTCTTATCAAATTCTGTGTGTGTGTGTGTGTGTGTGTGTGTGTGTGTGCATGTGTTTGTGTGTATGTGTGCATGCAAGCTTGCATGTGTATGTATGTGTGTGTGCATGCATACCTGTATGTGTGCGTGCATGTGTATGTATGTATGTATGTGTGTGTGAGCTTGCATGTATGTATGTGTGTGTGCACATGCATGCATGTATGTGTGTGTGTCATATTTTTGAGTAGCTTTAAACTTGCGGACTTCCACATGATTCTTCATGCATACTTGATTTTGAGTAACCCTACTCCACCAAATTCTCTTTTCCCCAGTCCCCATCTCCTCTCTAAACCGAGTGTTCCCCTCTGCCCTTTCTCATCATGTCATCTGTTTTCTACTGTCTCTTCTGATTGATTTTTCTGGGGTTGGTGAATACAGGTTTCCATTTACAAGCACCCTTATGTTAGGTGCCACTGTYCTAATATTATCTGAGTTCCTATAAATTTGCCTAACCATTTCACTATATGATCCAATTTTTTCATCTTTTTAGTCTTGTTCTTTCTGCTCCATGAAAGGCTCATCTTAAAGACTGTTCATGTTGCTAACTCATGTTATTATCTCTTTTATAAACTTATAAGCTACAGGAAACCCACTCAGATCTACCTYTCRTGGACCAAATAGGCTCCATCCTGATAAGTTCATCTCCCTAACSTATTCCAAAGGGTGGGATTCCTCTGGGCTTCAAATGTACATCTTAATATTGTTTTACTTTCTCCCAAATGTACTTAATCTTATTATCTACCCATAATAATGTGTTTCAACATCTTGTCAAGTCCAGGTGCTTACTACACCCAGGACATCTCCAGAGAGGCAACCTTCAGATGCTCCAGTCTCCTCGCAGACACAGACAGCTTCTACTGTACMTGTTCCTTCATTCTCACCAACATCGTATTTGTTCCTCTCCCACCCAACCTTRCTGCTTGCACTATTCTGCCCCTTGTATTTCCCTCTGAACTTTTCTTTTGCCTGTATCTTACCCACCAATGGCCTGTTTGTAGTTTCCTGGAGTCAACGCATATTCCAGCTTAAAGATTCAGAGAGAGAGAGAGAGAGAGAGAGAGAGAGAGAGAGAGAGAGAGAGAGAGAGAGAGAGAGAGAGAGAGAGAGAGAACACACATGTGGTGTTCATCTTTTTGTGCCTGGGTGATCTCACTTAGCATAATTTTCTACAGTTTCATTCATTTACCTGCAATTTTTATTTCATTTCTCCTTAGTGCCCAGTAATATTC
>BDUI01020211.1:20436-32429 GCA_002335545.1 Apodemus speciosus
ACCTGATCCTAAACCACACCCCCTATTCCCATCCCCTCTCCTACCCGGGTCCCTCCATCTGCCTGCTCTGATTATTTTATTCCCCCAAGTAAGATTCAAGCATCCTCACTTGGGCCTTCCTTCTTGTTTAGCTTCTTTGGGTCTGTAGGGTGTGGCATGGATATCCCATTAAAAAGAAAGACATCATGAGTTTTTCAGGCAAAAGGATGGAACGTGAAAATTCCAGCCTGAGTGAGGTAGGTAACCTGGACCCAAAAGGACATGCATGGTATGTACTCCCTTATAAGCGGATATTAGCCATCCAAATGTCTGTAATGAACATACCTCTTGGGGCTGCAGATGGGGTAAGCTTCTACATAGACCAAGCAAAGAGGCTGCCAGAAGTTTTTGTTGGTACTATTGATTTTCTGATCCCCAAAAGCTCAGTGTTATTCCTCTACATCTCCCCTAAAACAATGAGTATTGGCTGCAGATTGCTCTCAAGCTGGTTCTCAATTGACCCTGAGTACTAGTATATCAAAATGTCAGCACAAACACGCAAAGCCAAGCAAATTTGCTGCAATAAGGAAAGGCTCTTAGTTAAGAAATCATCTAGAATCTGAAGTACAAGACCAGTGGAAAGCATTTTTAATAATTGTTAATGAATGAGAGTGAGGTTAACCCAGTGTGCATGCACTTTAATCTTGTGCCTTGTTAAATTTCTGTTTTAATAGTTGGGACTGATTATTTATAACTATGATTCCAGGATCTATCTGGGAATACTGAAAACATGAAATCAGGTTCATTTTGCTAATTTCATTTGTTGAAATGTGTATCAATCCGCCCTTCTTTCTTTTAGAATGTTAATGATGGTGTGCTCTGGATTAACTTTCTTCTTCAAGTCTTTATTATAGTTTGGTTGAAAAAAATGAACCACTTGAATATTGAAAATATTTGGCAAATAAGCCCATCAAATAAATTTCATGAAATTTCTCATTRAGTTACCTTGGATATAATTGTAAAGAGATTGAGCATGTGGAGAAAACATTTATCTCCTTGGAATTTTAAGTCCTTTTTGAATTATACTAAACAATGGAGTCAGAAGAGGAAAAAAATGCCTCAAATCTAATTATCAAAAAGCAATTTATCTTGTATGAGCATCTCAATCATCATATCCCTGAAGCCACTTTCCCAGTTCCCTCCTGTCTGAGATATGGATTTTTGTGTGTGTTATCATTTGGAAAAGCCTCTTAGCATATGGTGGGGGTTGGGGTATTGATGCAGATTTACCAATTTTATGTCATTTCTTAGCAATATGCTTGCCTGCAGCAGAATTAGTGGAGTGGTAGAAGCTTGGTCTGGTTTTATTGTGTGTGAGTCCTTTCCTGTCTGCAGTGACTCAAGTGGCACAGAGCTGTTTATGTCACAGAGTTGGGGGGAGGTTCATTGGCCTCAGCTTCTACTCTTGCAGAGAGCTTTCAAATTGTAGGCACTCAAAATAAGTGGTATCATTAGTGGGTATAAAATGTCCTAAGGGTATGGGAGGGATTTTGAGCTTCAGCATTCCATGAAGACGGGCTAACATAGGGGCTCGGGTATCCAAGGACATGTGRATCCAGTAGTAATGCTGCAAGGTGACCTYGGCTAAATTACTTGACTTTAATCACCTTTACAATTAGGTATACACATTCATTTTACCTCTATTGCGATGCTGCAGGTTGCTGGGGCAATATTTGCCAGGCACATTGATGTTGTATTAGCAGAATTATTTTAGGGAAGGTTTTGCAGGAGAGTATTTCACATAGGCATTTCCACATCTAAGATCCTGTGTAATTGCATGTGTCACAGAAGACATCACCACATAACTGAAGACATCATTGGCAGAATAATTATTTTGTTTCTCTTTTTAAGAAGGTGAAAATGGTCTGGCTCTTTAGAAATTTGATCTTTTACAACTAAAGTTACAATTGCATCTATAATTTAATCAGTTAGTATTTCAGAGCTTAGGTTCATGTTATTTTTCTCATTAAATGATGACTCGTCGAGGCAAAACACAGTACTAATCTGAGTTTCTCCTATGCTGTCACTGTTAAATACTATTGGGCTTCCATATTCGGATTTACATATTAGAGAAGCACTCTTCCATAGAACATGAAGGGTATACTGGCTGGTTTTGTGTGTCAACTTGACTCAGGCTGGAGTTATCACAGAGAAAGGAGCTTCAGTTGGGAAAGTGCCTCCTTCAAATCCAACTGTGGGGCATTTTCTCAGTTGGTAATCAAGTGGGGAAAGCCCGTTGTGGGTGGTGCCATCCCTGGGCTGGTAGTCTTGGGTTCTATAAGAGAGCAAGCTGAGCAAGCCAAGGGAACCAAGCCAATAAGAAACATCCCTCTATGACCTCTGCATCAGCTCCTGCTTCCTGGCCTACTTGAGTTCCAGCCCTGACTTCCTTTAGTGATGAACAGCAATGTGGAAAATGTAAGCTGGATAAACCCTTTCCTCCCCAACKTGCTTCTTGGTCATGATGTTTGTGCAGGAATAGAAACCCTGACTAAGACAGAGGGTAAAGGACACGGTCTATATTGGTGCTGTCCGACCCTGAATACGGCTAGCACAAATGAAAAAAAAACATCATTTTAACCTTCGTTTCATCCTGTTCATTTACATTTAAAAATTATCAAATGGCATGATGGTGCATGCCTATATTCCTACTACTTGGGAGGCTGGGACAGGAGGATTGCCACAATTTGTGCCTGAGCTACAAAGTTAGACCATGTCTCAAGAAACAAATAACTAAACCCAATAAAGCACACTATAATTAAAATGTAAACCATACATCTTAATTGATGATAAAATTAATCTTTGTAGAATTATTAATGATCATCTAACTACAAAGGGATATATAAAGCAACATTGTTTTAGATCCAGAGTCTTAGGCTGAGTCTTGTTGGATAGAGAACGAGAAGGTGAAAAGAGAAGGGAAGATATACTTGGGTGAAGGGATCAGAGAGCAGTGAACTAGAAGCAAGAAGAGCCTAGTGCTGTTACTGAGCAGTTAGGCAGTCCTCTTGGTGTGAACTGAAAGTCCCTATGACAGGCAAAGAGGTAAGACCAGGGTCAGGGAGGTTAATCAATGTTTCTAATATTACACAACTAACAAGCACCAAGCCAGGCTTTAGGACTTTAGAAGACAGCTTTCGTTCAGATGCCATGTTTCCCAACACCTCACTTGACCAAGATGGTTATGAATTTGGATGCTGGATTTACCCAACTTTAGTTGATGACTGACCGTGATCATCTCTAAATTGAGAGCTGAAAGGTGCATCATCCAAAAGGGCTAGGATTGTGTAAGAAATTCTACAGAGATCCTAGCAGTGCCTGGCTTGTAATAACAGTTCAGTCAGTTTGTGCCCAGGCTTATTAAGTCAGAACTACTTAATTCTAGTCTAGTTGAGAGGAACAACAGAGTGGGTGTTAATCAATCAACCCATCTTTTTAAAATGAGGACTGCTATGCTGAAATTCTTCTTTTTAAAAGTGGATAYATTCTTTATTTATATTTCAAATAAGGGGATTTCAAATGTTATCCCCTTTCCCAGTTCCCCCCTCCCAGATAGCCCCTATCCCATCCTCCCTCCTGCTACTTCTATTAGGGTGTTCCTCAACCCGCCCCACTCCTACCTCCCCACCCTCAATGCCCCTACATTGGGGCATCTAAGGAGCCTTCATAGGATCAAGGACCTCTCCTCCCATTGATGCCTGACAAGGCAATCCTCTGCTACATATACATATGTGTACCCTTTGGCTGATGACTTAGTCCCTGGGATCTCTGTGGGGGTCTGGTTGGTTGATATTGTTGTACTTCCTATGAGGTTGCAAACCCCTTCAGCTCTTATAGTCCTTTCTCTAACTCCTCCATTGGAAACCCTGCACTCAGTCCAATAGTTGGCTGTGAGCATCTGCCTCTGTATTTGTAAGGCTCTGGCAGGGCCTCTCAGGAGTCAGCAATATCAGGTTCCTTTCTGCAAGCATTTCTTGGCATCCACGATAGTGTCAGGGTTTGGTGACTGTGTATGGGGTGAATCCCCATGTGGGACAGTCTCTGGATGGCCTTTCCTTAATTCTCTACACTGTATCTACATATGTAAGTATTTTGTTCCCCTTCTCAGAAGAACCAAATCCCACACACTGGTCTTCCTTCTTCTTGAGCTTCATGTGGTCTATGGATTATATCTTGAGTATTCCAAACTCCTGGGCTAATATCCACTTATCAGTGAGTGCATACCATGTGTGTTCCTTTGTGACTGGGTTACCTCACTCAGGATGACACTCTCTAGTTCCATTCATTTGCCTAAGAATTTCATGAATTCATTGTTCTTAATAGCTGAATAGCACTCCATTGTGTAAATACACCACATTTTCTATATCCATTCCTCTGTTGAGGGACACCTGGGTTCTTTCCATCTTCTGGCTATTATAAACAAGGCTGCTATGAACATGGTGGAGCATGTGTCCTTATTACATGTTGGAGCATCTTCTGGGTATATGCCCAGGAGTGGTATAGCTGGGTCCTCAGGTAGTACTATGTCTAATTTTCTGAGGAGCCACTAAACTGATTTCCAGAATGGTTGTACTACCTTGCAATCCCACCAGCAGTGGAGGAGTTTTCCTCTTTCTCCACATCCTTGCCAGCATCTGCTGTCACCTGAATTTTTGACTTTAACCATTCTGACTGGTGTGAAGTAGAATCTCAGGGTTGTTTTGATTTGCATTTCCCTAATAACTAAGGATGCTAAACATTTCTTTAGGTGCTTCTTGGCCATTTGACAGTCCTCAGTTGAAAATTCTTTGTTTAGCTCTGTACCCCATTTTTAATAGGGTTATTTGATTCTCTGGGGTCCAACTTCTTGGTTCTTTGTATATATTGGATATTGGCCCTCTATTGGTTGTAGGATTGGTAAAGATCTTTTCCCAATCTCTTGGTTGCCATTCTGCCCTATTGACAGTGTCCTTTGCCTTACAGAAGCGTTGCAGTTTTATGAGGTCCCATTTGTCGATTCTTGATCTTAAAGCATAAGCCATTGGTGTTCTGTTCAGGAAATTTTCCTCTGTGCCCATGTGTTCCAGGCTTTCCCCCATTTTCTCCTCTATAAGTTTCAGTGCATCTGGTTTTATGTGGAGGTTCTTGATTCACTTGAACTTGCATGCTGAAACTCTTACAGAGGATAAAGGGGGTGGGGGAGGAGCAAAGACAAATGGAAGAGACTGGAATCTAGAGGCCTCTGAGAAGCACTTGCACTCTTGACCAGGTCTATGAGCACACATGAACAGATAGAAACAACATGACTTTCTTTTCCTCTAAAAGTCAAAGGCAATACACTCTGTCTTAGATAGAAGCCTGTCTTGCAAGCAGCTAGGAGGAAGGTCTCAAAGCCCACCCCCTACAATGATACATTTCCTCCACCAAGGCCACACCTCCCCAACAGTGCCACTCCCTACGGGCCAGAGAGAGTCAAACCACCACACAGGCTAATCGGGGCTTATTTTTAAATCTCAGAAAGAGCCGAGGAAGCAAATTCAATCTTCTGAAACACACATTAAGGAGATGATTGATGTTCGTATGTTGGTATACGTACACCAGTCCAGTTTTCCCTGTTTTGATGTATGTGCACCAGCTCACTCTGTACGCACAGCAGGGACCTAGAGAACTTTCGTACTTTGGGGCTATTACTTTTGACACTTACACAGTTACATGTTTGTCAAAATCAGCATTCATGGCTTTCTCTTCTGCCCCTCCCCAAGGTCTTAGTCCTAGCCCCAACAGTAGTAACCACTCACCTATTTTTCTRTTGTAGGGTTTAGAGTGGGTCCACCAATAATTTTTTCCACCACCACCAACAGGGTTCCATTGCTCCGCACATCTACTAGTACCTATCTGTGTTTCAAACTACTGTAATGAGTGTGTAGTTGTATGTAAGTATAGTTTTAATAAGCATTACCCTAATAACTAATGCTGTTGATACCCTCCATTTATCTTCACTCAGAGAGCATTTCACTTATTTTCTATTCATCTGCATTTCTATTGTCTACTGGTGTGTTTGCTAAGACCTTCAGTAGGATGCTAAGTGAAGTGGTGAGTGCAGACATCCTTATCACATGCTTCCTTATAGGGAGAAAAATGTTTGCTCTTTCAGCATTTGATAAGATACTAGCTGAAGGTCTAGTGTAGGTGCTCTTTATTGCCTGGAGAATTTTTATTTATTTATTCATTCATTTATTCATTGATAGGTTACTGAAAGCTCTGTGTAAAAATATTGAGATGATCGTGTGTATTGATGAATTTTCCAGTATTCAGCCAGTCTTGTATTCCTAGGATAAATCTTTGTCATGATATGCTATCTTACTATATGTGTTGTATTTGATTTGTTGTGTGTGCTTAAAGAAAATAATATAGTATTTTATATATACACCAATTGGCAATTTTTTTGAAGATTCATATTTTCTTAAATCTAGAAGAAATAGATGTTTATAATAAAAGTTTGTGAGGCTGGAAAGATGACTGAGTGGTTAAGAGCTCTTGCTGCTCTTCCAGARGACCTAAGCTTACAAGCACATATATTGGGCAACTCACAACCACCTGTAACTCTGTTCTAGGGTATCTAACAAACTCTTCTGGTCCTTATAGGGGCACACACACACACACACNTTGTAGGGTTTAGAGTGGGTCCACCAATAATTTTTTCCACCACCACCAACAGGGTTCCATTGCTCCGCACATCTACTAGTACCTATCTGTGTTTCAAACTACTGTAATGAGTGTGTAGTTGTATGTAAGTATAGTTTTAATAAGCATTACCCTAATAACTAATGCTGTTGATACCCTCCATTTATCTTCACTCAGAGAGCATTTCACTTATTTTCTATTCATCTGCATTTCTATTGTCTACTGGTGTGTTTGCTAAGACCTTCAGTAGGATGCTAAGTGAAGTGGTGAGTGCAGACATCCTTATCACATGCTTCCTTATAGGGAGAAAAATGTTTGCTCTTTCAGCATTTGATAAGATACTAGCTGAAGGTCTAGTGTAGGTGCTCTTTATTGCCTGGAGAATTTTTATTTATTTATTCATTCATTTATTCATTGATAGGTTACTGAAAGCTCTGTGTAAAAATATTGAGATGATCGTGTGTATTGATGAATTTTCCAGTATTCAGCCAGTCTTGTATTCCTAGGATAAATCTTTGTCATGATATGCTATCTTACTATATGTGTTGTATTTGATTTGTTGTGTGTGCTTAAAGAAAATAATATAGTATTTTATATATACACCAATTGGCAATTTTTTTGAAGATTCATATTTTCTTAAATCTAGAAGAAATAGATGTTTATAATAAAAGTTTGTGAGGCTGGAAAGATGACTGAGTGGTTAAGAGCTCTTGCTGCTCTTCCAGARGACCTAAGCTTACAAGCACATATATTGGGCAACTCACAACCACCTGTAACTCTGTTCTAGGGTATCTAACAAACTCTTCTGGTCCTTATAGGGGCACACACACACACACACTTCAACATATTTGCCTTTCTCTTTTCTATGTTTCTTTTGCTGGAGGAGTAGACAGTTACATGTATTTTATTTCAAGTTCACTAGATTCAAAACCTACCCTGAGAGWTGAGAAATTTCCAGCCCACGCAAACCAACTCCTCTAATTAGCTGATAAACCCTGAAAAAATATTCGCATCTTTAGCAGAATATGAAGGGGAAACTGCTCTTGTGTTTAAAGGCCGTTGTCAATGCCAATAGCAGAGGGAAAGGAGGCCTCTAGAATTCAGGTACCAGCTTCCCGGGAGTTTCTAATGCTGTGCCTCATAACAGTCTTTAACCTACAACGGAGAGCTTAGTGATTTTTAAAGAACATTCTTCCCTTAACAGAAATTTCTGGTGACAGAGAGAGCATCAGCAATCTTTTGTTAAGTTTTATTTTCTAAAACGTTTTAATTTTGAGACTTGTCTTCCTTAAACAAGGGAGCCTTTTCATTTTTTAATTAAAAAAAAATAGATGATAAAAGTGAAAGCATTCCCTATTCCAGAAGCACGAATAGTTTCTAGTTTCTACCCACTTCAGACTTATTTTTAGAATTTTAAAAGTCTGGACACTCCCCTCCCCCAGTTTTGCTTTAGGAGATTCCAGCTGGTTACTCTTCACATTTTCATGAAGGCGTGCTCTGTTTTATATGTGGGACAGAGCTCAAAATAATGGCCAGTCTTACCCGAGGCCTCATGGCTACTAAACATTTTTTTCAGAGACTTTGTTTGCTCATTTGTTTGGGTTTTTTATCGGGACAGRGGCGGGAGGAGTGGAAGGGGGAGGGGGCGGGAGCGCCTCTGTTCCCTGCCCTGAGTTAATATGATTCTAGGTCTCTCAAACATTTGTATGAGAGGATGAACTTGGATGTTTGCGTTGTTTCCCCTGTTTTATACTCTCCTCGCATAGACCACAGCTGAGAGGTTTAGAGAAAAGGCGCTTTGGGCAAGTGCAAAGCRGTATTGTCGTGTTGCTACTGGAGCTGACTGTGCGGGCCAAGAAAATAGGACAGAGAAAAAAGGAAGTGAAATAAGTCCCAGTGAAACCTTCTCCCTCAGAGGAAGGAAAGCAAACACTGAAATATTGCTTTTTCCTGGCTGCTTATTAAAGGGGAAATTTGCCTACTGCGCTGGAAGAGTCTTTTATCCATCGTTCGGTTGATGTGAAACAGCCTGAGGTTTGTTTTTGTATGCACACGGGCTCATTCCGCTACTCACAGCGAGCTCCACTGACTGTGGGTGTAGAACAGTTTCAACATCTCTGACTAGAAACGATGTCGATTTGCTTTAATCGGTCAATAATTTGAACCAGAGCCAGTTCTCAGGAACGGCACAATCGAGATGTTTTCTGCCGAGTCAGTCTGTATTTGTGATATATCTAAGGTTGTTGTTTGCATGGTGGTCTTGTTTTATTTGAATAATGGACTGACTCATTTAAAACAAAGTGCTTCCTGAGCCTTTTGTGGAACTTAACATAGTTTTGTTACTTTTAGTGTTTATGTCAAAAGTACTGTAAATTAATCAACTAATATAAAACCTTCCAGTTTAGCGGTATAGAATTGTAATGATGTATTATGCAAGRCAGTACCCCAACATTCTATTTTCATAAGTCCAAGGTCATTGGTCTAAATTACAATTATACRATTTCTGTTATTATTACTAGTGATTGGTATAATTTGACTAATTATTGCCAAAACAATAGAAGTTGGCTCCAACTCAAGCTGCAACAAATGGTTTTCTATTCCAGATGAACAAGGAAACTGTTTTTTTTCTCTTGTCACTCACTGAGGCACTGTGATTAATCATAAACATTGCAATGGGGGAGCAGGCATATAGAGAGCTTTCTTTATTTCCCAAGATCTTCTTTCTTGGTTGGGATAGAAGGCAACCCTCCAGAGAGAAATAAATGAGTGTGTTTAGAGAAACATCACTTTGACTGACTAATTGGAAGGATGGTGGAAGAAAATCCCACAGGAAATGGCTTGGAGCCTGTGACTTTCAGAGTCAATGCTTTTCTTAGGCAGAGCAAACATTCTTTCTAATGGCATAAAATCCATTTAAATTGAAAGCGCCATCTGCCAAACCTTCTAATCAGACCACAGGTTCAGGAGTAACCATTATCCAATAAGGAAATAATAAAATGTTTTATGAAATACAGGATGGACTTGTAGACAGCAAGAATGTGATTATTAATGGGGGTAATTTTTAAAAGACACTTGTAAATTKTTTGTAGGAAGTATCTTTTATTGGGGGAGGGTTCATCAGTCCTTCTTGGCCACTGTCTTCCTCATGGCTGCCAGCACGTTGCTCAGCTCTTCCCACTTTCTCTTGGTCTGGTTGTGCRTGCCCACCCTCTTCTTGATAAACCTGAGTGCGARCTCGACCTTGAACACTTTGAGCAACTCCATGGCGYGCTGCTCRTAGGGCGTGAAGCCGCACACCTCCCGGATCTTGTCCCGCACGAACTTGGTGTGCTTGGTGAGGTGCCCGTGGCACCGACTRTGTCTTGGCTTGCTGATGTTCTTCGTCACCTTGTGGCTCTTGTTGAGGTCCATGGCCATGGGGTAATGCAGGACCATGGCTGCTGCTCTCCAATGGCAATGGGACAGGAAGGGACACTTTTTAAGGAATTTTAGATATCACATGGTTTATTAAAATCTTTTTAACCTTCCCAGTGTTTCCCAGCAACTTCTCTGACAGTTTCCTTAAGCTTCAAATAAACTGAAAGTTAAGAGATCTTGGTCATTGTCACTGTGCCAAGGTATGAGATATGTATGAGAGCAGATAATACAAAATAGCAGTGCTTCGTGTGAGCTTAGGAGAACAAGTTCCTCTAGCTGGCTGTGCCCTTAAGGTGCTTGGATTTGCACGAGTTTCTGGGAGTCTTTAGTGTCTGTTGGGACTCAAACCCCTTGATCCCCAAACACGAGAGATGAGTGCCCAAGTGCTAACAAGTTCATTCTGGACCAAGCTTTCCAGTTACAGATGGTGATGTTTCTCGCAGGCACATCCAGACAGTGATGTGCATACAGATTCTGTCTCGTGGCCACTTCTTGTAAATTCCCCATTCCCCTCAACTCCGAACATTAAGACTTGGAATCTCTTCACGGGAACCATAACAGGGGAGGGCGGTGGCTCAAGTGTTTGTCATGAGACCATGAGGATCAGAGTTCAGATCCCCAGAACTACATAAAGGGGGTACGGTAGCTTGGATCTGTAATCCTTGAGTGCTTATGACATGAAAGGAGGCAGAGAGAGTTGGGTGGATCCCTATAACGGCCGTCCAGCTAGCTTAGCGCATACTGTGATGGACAGCAGGAAGCCCTGACTCAAGCACAAGAGGACCGGTGAAGAGGAGACGGCACAGTCACAGGCACACACGTTTTAGAAAGGAGCCACAGCCCTGCGCCGCTGAGCTTTCATAAAGCTAAGGAAATTCCCATTGGAAAAGAACAGGTTGGATGGAGCATAGCTTTTGAGAGCAGCATTAACAGCATGTCAGCCAAAGTACYAAGTGAAGGAAGTTGTCTTTAATATGGTACAGCATATCACAAGTTAACTGTACCTTTTTCAGATCTCTTTTAAATGTTTTATATTGCTGAATGAAGAGATGGACACCTTATTTTCTTGACAGCTAATGACAACCCGGCAGGAGCTAGGATTACCACTATAGAGTCACCTTGGGAAAATAGAAAGGGATTTGATTTTGGAAGATACAATATAATATATATATACATATATACATACATATATACATACATACATACATACATACATACATACATACATATGTACATATCATACTCTGTAAACATGTCAGAAATGGAATACAGCTGCCTGGGTAAAATTCTGATTCTACCAGTACCAGCTATGAATCTGTTGATAAGTTGTTTAACTTTGCAAGAGCTTCATTTCTTTAACTGCAAAACAAAATATATAACTACAATTGCTTCAAGGAATTGCTGTGAGAAATTATTTAGAATATAAAAGTCTGAACATGTAGAAACAATTCAAAGAATTTTGAATTTATCTGTTAGTTACAAAATAGATACATGTCACCAAATCTGTCTCTGTGTCTCTGTGTGTGCGTGTGCGTGCRTGTGTGTGTGTGTGTGCTTGTGTGTGTGTCCTTCAGCATTAGTAGGATTTCCTGAAACTGTAATTACACCCAAAGTTGTTTAAGTGGCCCAAAGCCTCTTTCAAATTAGATTATTAAATTCAATTTTCAGGCCAAGTTGCATCTCAATAATTCTGAAGTCATTATTATAGAAGTTCGAAATCTTCTCTTTGTCTTGGTGGAGAAAGCTGTGTCACTTCACCAGCCTCTTTCAGGCTCAAAGAACTGTTCTATCCACCAGAGGAAGAGGGAGAATGTGGAGCCACAAGATGCTTTAGTTAGCACCCGTCTAGCCTGGTCCCATTCACGGCTCAGCTT
>BDUI01020224.1:0-17258 GCA_002335545.1 Apodemus speciosus
CCAGAAAAGAGAAACAATCCAGATATTCCTCAACAAAAGAAAGGACACAGAAAATATGGTTCATTTACACAATTGAATACTATTCGGCTATTAAAAACAAGGACATCATGAATTTTGCAGGCAAACGGATAGAACYAAAAAATATCATCCTGAGTGAGGTAGCCTATACCCAAAAAGATATGCATGGTATGTTCTCACTGATAAATGGATATTAGCCATAAAGTATAGGATACCCATGATACACCCCACAGACTCAAAGAAGCTAAACAAGAAGGGCCAAGTGAGGATGCTTGAATCTCCCTTAAAAGTGGGGAATAAAATAGTCTTAGGAGGCAGAAGAAGGGGGAAGGAAATRGAAGAGTCAGGGTCAGGTGTGGGGATAGATAGAAGAGAAGCCAGAGGTCCAGGAGAATGAATGGAAATCGACAGCAGCTAGGGGGTCCCAGAGACCTGGGATRGGGAAGGTTCCCAGTAGTCAATGTGGATGACCTTAGCTGTGAGGCCTAACAGTGGGTACATGGAAACAGAAGATGCCACCTGCTATAGCCATGCAGGACCCCAGAAGGATGAGGACACTAACCCACCCACAAAATTTTGACCTCAAATTTGYCCCACCTAAAAGCAATGCAGGAACAAAGATGGAGCAGAGATTGAAGAAATGGCCAACCAATAACAGGCCCAAATTGAGACCCATCCCATGGGCAAGCATCAATCTCTGAAACTGATGATACTCTGTTGTGCTTGTAGGCAGGAGCCTAGCATAACTGTCCTCTGAGATACTCCACCTAGCAGCTAACTGAAACAGATTCAGATACCCACAGTCAAACATTGGACAGAGTTCAAAGGCTCTTATGGAAAAGTTGGGGGAAAGATTAAAGACACTAAAGGGGATAGCAACTCCACAGGAAGACCAACAGAGTCAACCAACCTGGATCCCTGGGTGCTCTTAGAAACTGAGCCACCAACCAAAGAGCATACCCCAGCTGAATGTAGGGCCCAGAATATATGTAGCAGATGTGCAGCCCAGGCTCCATGGCTACATTGTCTAGCTGCAGCAGAAGAGGATGTGCCTAATCCTGCAGAGACTTGATGTGCCCTGGTAGGGGAATACCTTAAGAGGGCCACCCTCTCAGAAGAGAAGGAAATAGGAGATGGGTGGGGAGTCTGCACGGGGAAGGAGTATTGGGAGGGGAGGCAGCATTTGGGGTATAAATATACATATGAAACATAACTAAGACAACTTCCAAAGTCAATTTTGCCTTTAAACAGATTGTGTTCTTTAAACAAAGTGTAGAAAGACTGCTCTGTGGGCACTGGCTAAAGTTTCAATGATGTCAATGCCTTTTCATATCCCACCCYGTTCCCTGCATTATTTTGWGTTCTTCTTCAGTGTGTATATACATGAGTGTGAACACATGAACAGAAATGTTCATTTTCTCTTAATTTTCTCTTTTACCCTTCATAAAAAGGAACTCRATTAATTGAAAGATRTAGATCAATTTCTCATTCACATAGCATAAGACTGGGATTCCTACAATCTAGCAACACATGGCCTCCTTATGAGAAGATGGGAACTCCAATACTCTTAAAGGAGATGAATCCCACACAGCCATCATCATTGTCACATGACTTATCACCATTGCTGGGCCAGTCCTACAGATGACCAAAAATTGGAATCTAGAAGTAGAAGTGTTCCCAAATAATTCTGTTATCAAAAATGAAACTTGTCATCTTACAAAGTATATATTTAGTAATATTTTAAGTTACTGAACAGAACTGAAGATTATTTATTAAAATAATCATAGATTRTAAATGTCAGTGTCACATAATATTATTTTAAAAGTCAACTAATGTGCCAAAAGGTGTCAAAGTCTTCTGGTGCAGTACCACCACAAAGCTCTGCAGGTGACAGTCATTAATTTGACATTCTCCACTGYAGGGCTAATTAATGCGGTATTTGTACAACAGTGAATGAAAAATACTTTCTATTTTTGTTCATACATAAAATTGCTGTTGTTGACTATTTTATGTTCTTAGTAAGGATAGTGCTGAGTATATCTACGAATTGGTTTGCTTACATTAAAAAAGGTGATTAGATAAGAAGACAGCCAGAGCAAGCTGTCTGTTTTCCATGAAAATGTACCCACACCCAAAAATGCATTTGAAAAAGGTTTTGTTCCATTATCAGTATTTAYCTACTGCCTCTTATACATTAGAATGTACACAAATCCTCATGAAATTCCATGAAATAGATTAATTTATTCTCAATTCTTAATGAGAATAATGCAACTTTTAGTAGGCTTTTAACTAGCTGAAGGTCTACTGAGTTGTGACATCAGCTAAAACCCAGGGTGTCCACATGTAAATGTTAYATTTGCTTCCTTACACTGCTAACCAGTTACTTATATATTCAGGTTATTTCATACATTTATGGAAGAGTTGAAAATGGTCTCTGGGAAAGCCAAACATAGCAGTAAGCTGAACTGAATGTGTCTTTCCTTTCACACTGTCCCTGACTTCCCTTGGCTGGCTGTATCTTTTGGCAATGAAGAATATTCACATTGCCTGGAGAAAGCACAGACGCTGACAATGAACAATGAGGATTCTCCTGTACCATTAAATACCTTCACAGTCGCTCTGTTTGACTGGCAAATACAAAGAGGCTTCCCTGTGGCATCCATCACACTGCCTAGGATCTCTGCAAGCTTGGTCTCAGTGACAAATGCTTCAAGTTAATCATCTATTTGCCTCCCCTTCTCCTTTGAAGACATTGATCAAACTGTGTTGACAGAGCCTGGATGAAATATCAGGCTCTGGAACATGCTGAGCTGGCTTTGGGCTCTACCATTATTTGAGCACAATACAACAGCCTGAGGGACAGCTGTCATTTCTCTTTGACATTAGATGTCCTCTTCATTTTGACACCACATATATTTTGGTCAGAGTTGTAAAGTCTTTTAATTTTCTAATGCCTGCCATGAAGCTTATGAATAGAAATATGCCAAAACATTATTTCCTACTAATAATAGAATCATTTAAATGTAAAATATTAAAGAATTATAGTGTTATATGATTTTGAGGATAGAAAATTATTGAATCTTCTACTACCTACACAAGAAAACATAACTCTTAGCCATATTGCAACATTTTCTCTTTAAGCACCATATACAGCATCTTCCAAATAACAGTTATGATTTTCAAACATTCTGCAAGGTCACACTTCTCTATAGGTTTAGAGTAGACATTTTCTCTATTCTGCATGTCTGCCTGAGAAGTAGGCGCCAATGCTGAGCTGATGTTGAAGACCTCTGTGGTGGTATGAATAAAAATAGACTCGAGGAGGTGTRACCTTGGTTGAAGAAGTGAATCACTGAGGGCAGGAGGTCCTTCAGATTCCTACGTGTGAGGAAGTGCCTGTCTTTCTAGACGCTATATGAAGAATGGAGTCTTGCCATAGGTCAAACATAAAGAAGGAAAACTTACATTGGATCCATRGAGAAAAATCTGATTCTTCAAATTCTGTGTAATAGAAAAATTCCATGATTCAAGGGTTTATTAGATCTGCATACTCTMTTTAGTTTTCAAATGTATAAATATCCTTTGTGTTGACGAAAAATCTTATAATGTAAAGTCATGTTGGAAGTATTGCTTAGGTACTAAAATTAGGTTTAGATACTCATAAAGCCAGTTTTCCCACACTAAAGGACCCAGTGGAGTTCCACAAGTTGGCAGCAAAGACATGCCATACCAGAGAGAACAGGAGGAGCAGTCCTTGCCCTTGTATTCATGTGGCAAGCCATTTCCAGTTAGATAATGCTTTGAAGAAGATAATGTGTCCTTCTGTTTGACCCAGGTTCTTCTCTCTTGTATCGAACTTCTTTCCTGTTGTTAGTGCCATCCTGTTACCATCGTCCTCTCACRTAAGCCCAGTTGGCAGACTACTTAGTGCTGACATTTTCTATAGTGAGCCCTGCTCCTGCAGCTTATCTAGTGTGTGAGGCTTTCAATACCATTGCAGACATACAGATTTTTAAGTGCTTACTTACATCATGAAGCTCCACTTAAGATATTTTTAATATTGAAACTGGCTGAAAATAAACTTTTAACAATACCATAATAGCTATCGAGATTCAGAGGCAGCCACCTGAACAATGGGTASCTACTACCCATCAACATTTCCAGCGGGCCATGCTCAGAAATATAGTATTTGGATTGGATACCAAGACATTCCCAATTGACATACCTTAACTTCCTGTGACAGTATGAGTTTGATCCCCAGAACCTATGTAGCAGAAAAAAGAGAGAATCGACCCCACAATGTANTAAGCCCAGTTGGCAGACTACTTAGTGCTGACATTTTCTATAGTGAGCCCTGCTCCTGCAGCTTATCTAGTGTGTGAGGCTTTCAATACCATTGCAGACATACAGATTTTTAAGTGCTTACTTACATCATGAAGCTCCACTTAAGATATTTTTAATATTGAAACTGGCTGAAAATAAACTTTTAACAATACCATAATAGCTATCGAGATTCAGAGGCAGCCACCTGAACAATGGGTAGCTACTACCCATCAACATTTCCAGCGGGCCATGCTCAGAAATATAGTATTTGGATTGGATACCAAGACATTCCCAATTGACATACCTTAACTTCCTGTGACAGTATGAGTTTGATCCCCAGAACCTATGTAGCAGAAAAAAGAGAGAATCGACCCCACAATGTARTCTCATGACTTCCATACATATTCCATGCCACATGTATGGCCACATTCATACATAAATATCATACTAACATAATAATGATGATGATAATAATAATAATAAATTCAAAGCATTAAAATATTTGCGTGAAATTATACAAGATGTTTTTTTCTAGGCACAACAGATTAAATGTAGAAGTTACTAACATAAGATGATGTTAAGTAAAATAAAYTAGACTCAGAAAGACAAACTTTGCATGTTTTCATTTGAATTCATAATCTGGTTTTTTTTTCAAGAAAATAGGAAGTAGAATATTTGGAAATAGGAAGGAGAACAGCAGAAAAGTGAAAGAGATAAAAGAACGTAATTGGGAGAAAGAAATTAATTAAAGWACATTCATTATACACACATTTTAAAAAGATAAACTGCTATTAGCCATACAATGTAACACATGAAAAAATCCTTTACATTTAAAAACAATACATTTCTGAATAATGAAGAAATTACAAGACAAATTATAAARCATTTTAATTGAACAATAAAAATAAAGCTTGCTGCAAGTTGCAAGCTGATAGATAATAGCATGGCATAGAAAAGGTGCTTTATATGTATACAGCTCATTTTAGGAACAGATAAAACCTCTTAGTCAATATCGTGTGGCTCTGCCTTGAGAACATAGAAAAAAAGAGTGACATGTATCTCAGGTCAGTAGATTTTACAACACGGCCATTCAGAATTTTCCAAACCTATAAGTGGTACTTCCCCTTTGATTATAAATTATCTCTTTAAATTTTTGCTCTCTTCTAGTGTTTTGCATTTGAGGCCTGAAGAGAAGCCATACTGCCCTCTTAGCTAAGAGATTTCTTTTGTGAAATATCCAATTTCATCTACTTTCCACAAAACCATGGGGCAGAAGCACAGTTCACTGGTTCTTTACCACCTTACAATGAGGGCTGTCTTCCCTGCTGTTTCTAACAGCAGGTTTCTTGTTTCCATTTGTGACCTTGATAGAATTCCTACCATGGGCCTGCTCATAGATACTTCTGTAAATTCACAGGTAACTGAGGCTTAGTCTACAGCCATCCTCTATCCAAGCCCTAATCTGTAATTGCTTCCTATATTCTGTCCTCAGTAGTCTGGGCTCTTTTCCAGGACACATCTAGACACACCCAAAGCTTTGCCCTTCGCCCCACTCTAAAGCCATTTCTATTCTTTGGATTTGTTGTGGCAGAACCCCAGTGTCGTTGCCAATTTCTGCCTTACTCCATTTGGGAAAATAGAATATTTATAGGCAATATCAATTATTCCTGACATTTCTGATGGCTGAGAAATCCAAATTAAGTTGACATCAGATTCAATATCTGATGACACACAGCCCTTTTTATAAGGCCATTTCTTATTATAACCTTATATCAATTTCAGAAGGCTCAACCCCACCAGACTATGGCACTGGGAGTTTAACATGAGCCCAGGAATTTGGGAATAACAGAGATATTCTGGCCAGAGCACTGACCAATGTTTACCCACACTGAAGGAGGGGATGAAGAGCAGAAAGAATTTTAAAAAAATTAGAGAGCATTAATTTTAATGACATAGTATAAAGAACACATTATTTCAGATGGGCCAAAGAAATAAGTTCAAGGGATAGCTTGAACAATATGGTGACTGTACTTAATTACTAGACAGTATATAACTGAAAGTAGTTGAATCAATTTTAAGACATGCTAATTTTTCACAGTGATTTGTATTTTATAATAGATTATATTATTTAATGCTAGAAACATCCTCTGTTTAGGTATTTACRCTAACAATTATTGAAGTGGTTTTCTAGACTTGATCTATTATTTTTATTCCTGCTATATGTGCTTTACTCTTCAGCATCTTTGAGAATTTTATATATTGTATCTTGACTATCTTCCCCCAACTAGTTCCAGATCTACACCTATTCCAAACACATCTAATGCTGTATCCTCATTTTCCTAAAAACCCATCCAATCCAATTAGGCTAGTACTCTTGGGCATGTTGGCATACACTGGAGTGTGAAAACACTAATTTTTATAWTGTAATCACAAACTTTATGTATTCTAATATACCTCTAAACATAAATACAAAAATTCTTAAGGAAATATTGTCAGCAAAATTCATCAAAATATGCAAATGTACAAGTAAGAAGTATAACCAAGAAGAGCATAGATCAGGAATGCAAAAATGATTAAATATTCAAAACTTAATCCATAAAACTCACTGTAGTTGTTGTGTGAAGTAAATTATGTCCTAATTTTAACAGGAGAAAGTTGACAAAATTCTACATTCATGCATAAGAAAAAGTTCAATAAATTAAGACTAGCAGTGAAGTTTCATTGAGAGCAATGCAAACTTAACCAGCAGAGCAAATGCTCAGTGTTTGCTTCTTTCTACATCCCACACAGATCTTTTTGTTCTTGAAGCTCATTTCAGACACAAGGTTACACTTAGAAGAAGATCCACGCCATGGAAGAGCCAAATGACTGGCAGTTTTCTAGGTAATGACTCCTCTATGCCTAGCAATTGTGGTGGTTTGAATAGCTACGGCCCCCAAAGATGCCTGTGTTTGAATGTTTGGCCCATTAGGAGTGGCACTATTAGGAGGTGTGGCCTTATTGGAGGAAGTGTGTCACTTGGGGTGGGCTTTGAGGTCTCTTATTTGCTCAAGAAAAACTCAGTGTAGCACAGTCTCTCCTTGCTGCCTGCAGATCAAGATGTAGAACTCTGGGCTCTATCGCCATCACCAATTCTGATTGCACACTGCCATGCTTCCATGTCTACAATGGACTAAACCTCCGAAACTGCAAGACAATCCCAATTAAATCTTGTCRTGTGTAATAGCTGCAGTGGTCATGATGTCTCTTTACAGCATAAAGCCCAAACTAAGACAGCAAGTGTTTTGTGCCTTTGCCCCACAACCTTTGGGACAGCCTTTTTTGAGTTGCTTCCTCTGAAGTCCTTCCTCTCAGTTCACTGTGGCTTTTCTCTCATTCCTCTGAAATTCCAATGCCATTTGCTTTCTTATTTTCAAGAATTCCTTGTGCTGCTCCCTTTCTAGCCTAATTTTTCTTAAAGTACATTTTCTCAGAATTTCAAGATTTTAGGTGAGAAAGGGTGAAATATTTCACTCAGTCCGTCATGGAGATCTAATTGATGAACCGTGTTCCACATTCRTCAAATGCACTGAAATGGGAACTTCCACTCAGGAGGTTAGGGTGTCAAAAAGCTGATACAAACTTAYAAAAACAGTTCCAAAAAACAAATGAGTCACACGAGCATACAATTTTTAAAATACATATAAACACATTTCAATATTTGCATGCAGCATTTTCCTTTTATAGGAATAAATTTTTAAATTAAATTCATAAGCTTTAAATGATCAAAAGGCATTTTATATTACCTGACATATAAATCATTAAATAATATGTGGTGTATATTAAAATAGCTTACAGAATGCAGATGAGAGGCTTGAAGATATTTAATATAATATGAAAATGCTCATAAAATAATTGACAAAATAATCTGAAAATTATTCAMAGAATTGCATTAAAATATTTTCAGGTTTTAATTATATATGCATATTATTAAATGATCTGAAGAAAACATATTAAAACTCAATTGGTATCTGGTCTTTGAATTAGTTTAACTGAATCAGTAGATATTACTATTTCTTCTATGAATCTTCTTTAGTTTTTCTATTTTAGTTTTCTAATATTTTAGTCAAAACTATTCAAGCATGAGAACATCATTTTTAAAGAGATGAGTTTATTTTTAATAACAGGCTAAAATAACCCATTCTCAAATCTTCTAGTTAATCAAGGTCTATACTTTAGTTATTTTACTTATAATGAGATCTGCTTCATCCCTCATTGTCTAAATTTGATTTTCAAAGAAATTTCAGCTGAGTTTTATCTTGTCATGACGATACCTATTATTATCTTCATATGGGAACTCCTTGATATTTTCTTCATGCTACTAAGAAGGATTAATACAAAGCAACTCCACAACTGTAGATTAATAATAACCAGGGCCTTTGGATAAAGCAATTTTACACCCCACTTTCAACCTTCTGCTTCACTAATGAGCTTTTAGAAACTTACAGCTGAAAGCCTGAGAGCAGAGTCCTCTGTGGCTTCTCTCGTCTGTCATGAATGATTAAGTGGCTTATTAAGACAATTAAGTTTGGACCTCTAGCTAATCGTTTTTGAAGACACAATATCCTATGTAACATCCCTGAATCTTGTGAGGCCTTTCTTATTCAAAGCATCCTATAAAGTATGATAATGTGAACTGAGGAGCCATGGTAATTAATTATCAAGTATTAGCTCACTCGAAGTTGCATCTCTGCTGTTTTCTCCACCTTTATCTTCATGAAAGATGCTGGATACAAACATTATGTAATAAATATCTAGCTTTTCTGTTCTTCTTTAATATAGTTTTAGTAAACCTAGCATCAGTTATAGATAAAGAGACCCCATCCTCATCTCTGCCCTGAATCTACCTACCTACACAGGACATCAACTTAAACCTCAGTCCTCTAGTTAAGTATCTAAAGCCTCCTGTCCACAGAGTCACAATTGTGCAATGATGTGTTGATTGTATGCACAATGACTGAAATGTAGGTGTTACAAAATCACTCAGTCTTGCTTATTCACATCATACCTCCACCATCTAGCACAATATCTCATACAACACAGTTACATTTTTAAAAATAACTCTCTAGTTAGTCATTGGTAACCACTCTGACAAAATCTGACCGACCATTGCCCCAGCATATCTTACAGAGAAGACAAGTTGTGGGTCAAAGGTTTTGTGGCTGGGTTTGTGTCTCAGTCCACTGAAAACCTACCCTGGTTAAAAAAGATGGCCTGTTCAGGCTGGGTATCCTCCATTACTATGAGTCCTCACTAGGGTCAACCTCATAGGTTCCAGGAAATTTCTACTGTTCTAGAAATCCACATCATCTCCTAAATGCCCACTTATTCCAGTCCTCTCTCTCTCCCCATACATCATTCCCCAACCTGATCCTTTCCATCCCCACCTACCTCAATCTACYCAGGGAGAACTATCCACCCTGYCCCCTAGAACTCTCCCCTTTATCTGACTTCTATGAATCTATAGATTGTAGGGTGATTTTCCTTTATGTAATAGCTAATGTCCACTTATAAGTTAACACATATCATGTCTATCTTTCTGTGTCTGGGTTACCTCACTCAGGATAATGTTTTTCTAATCCCATCCATTTGCTTGCAGATTTCATGATGCCATGCTTTCTTACAACTGAGTAGTGTTCCACTGTGTAAATGTGCTACATTTTCTTTATCAATGGATTTCTTTATCCCTTCAGTTGAGGGACAATAGGTGTTTCCAGTTTCTGGAAATTATGATTAAAGCCACAGTGAACATAGTTAAGCAYGTCCTTATGGTAAGGATATAGCATCTTTGAGATATGCTCAAGAGTGGTCTAGCTGGGTCTTGAGGAGGATGATTGGGGAGCACCAGCCACAAAGAGCCCATGACAGACACTGCGACCAAGAACTGAAACCTGGATGGCTCAGAGGAGTAGAGTAAAAGCAAACAGAACTGACAAACAATATTCAATAAAATGATTCCTAATGATATTCTGCTATACTCATAGATAGATGCTTAGCCCAATTGTCATCACAGAGGTATCCTTCAGCAGCTGATAGGAGCAGATACAGAGACCCGCAGTCAAACATTAGGCAGAGCTCAGAGAATGCTCCAGAAGAGGGGAGAAAAGAGTTCAGGGGCCAGAGGGGTTGAGGACACCAAGATAACAAGACCCTCAGAATCAACTAAGCAGGGCTCATAGTCTCACAAAGACTGAGGTGGCAATCACAGAGCCTGTATGGGTCTGGGTTAGGCCCTCTGCATACATACTGTGTTTTCTTAACTTGCCGTTTTTGTGGGAATTCTAAGAGTGGGAATGAGGATGTCTCTGATTCTTTTGCCTGTTTGTGGGACCCTTTTTCACCTATTAGGTTTCCTTGTCCAGCCTTGATATGAGAGTTTATGCCTARTCTTGTTTCATCTTATTATCTTGTATTTGGTTGATAACACAGGAGGGCCTGCTCTTTTCTGAAGGGAAATGGAGGCTCAGAGGATCTTAAGGAAGGGGAGGAACTGGGAGACATGGAGGGAGAAGAGGGTGTGGGATGTATTATATGGAAGAAGAATATAGACAAAAACTCACAAATAAGTAAGCAATAAATTATTCTCCTCGCACAGCTCAAACAAAATAGAGATGTTTTATTAAAATGGGGGGTATCCAATTTTTAGCTTTTGGAACCTTTTGAATTTTGCTTCAGGTCTCTTAACAAGACAAAGAAGGTCTAATAAACAGAAGAAACTGGATAGACATTTTAGACATTTCCAACTGCTGCCTCTTACTTCTTAGTCAAGCTTCAAGTCAGTTGATATTGCCTAGYGTTTTCAATTCTTTGAGCAATCATAGCCCAATTTTCAAACTTAAAACAAAAGCAAAATGCTCTCTTTACATGCTTCACATATACATTGAAAAGTTAAAAAAAATATTTGAGTAAAATTTCTTTCTTTACAAATCCAAAAGTAGTAAGGCTGGGGCTGTAACAGCTTTCATTCATGGGAGCTCTTTGCTTTTATTGATTGCAAAGGACGAAGCTAAAAGAGGGAGAGAGGGTGAGGATATTTACTTTTAGACAAAAATGAAAACCATTAGAGCAGTCTATTCAGCTCATATTGCATCATTAACAGCAGATTTAATCCCCTAGAAAATATAATTTATTATAGATAAAATATAATGCAGAAGTTCAGTATTGAGTATTTTTCAGTACTGGAATAATAAAAGAAAGTCCACTCTGTTCTTAAATGGAGGTAAGTATTACACTGAGTACCASGTGAAATCTATCTCTATCCTCTTCTCTACTTTCATCTCCACTTTGATCTCTCTTTATATAAATAACTCCATCTCCAAGGTCTCCCAGGCACTAAAACCTGGAAGTAACTGGTTCTAACAATCAAATACATATGCTTAAAAATCTAATAGTCCACACATTAGAAGTCAATGTGTCCTCCAGAGGTAGCTTTTATTCAGCTAATAGAATGATTTATGAAATCAGACCAGCAACAAATTTATCGATAGAGATATGGTTGGCCTACTTCCATTAAACACTCACATCAGCAGAGGCCAGCTCTGCTCAYCCACAGGCAGATGATCAACAAAAATCAGCCTTTAATAGGAAGCTTCCTTGATGAGCACAGAATCATAAGAGTTACTTAATTCAGAGAACAGCCTGGAGTGGAGCTTGGGTATGGAAAAAAAAGCCCCTGGGCAGTATCCTCTTCTGTGTTTAGGATGAATATGGCTAATATTTGCTTCTCTAGTTTAACTGTCCCCAATTTATGATAGTGTATCATCTTTTTTGACTATTATTTTTCCTTTAAACTTATTGTGTATTCGGTTATGTCCTGCTCTTGAACTGCCAACATATTATTTTTTTCAAGTGGCTGCATAGTTCTACTCTTATCTACTTTCTATTGATTTTATAATTTAATTCTTAAAGAATAATCTCATTTCCCCTATTTACAAGYTCTCCGGGTACTTCACAGCTGCCCCRAATACCACCATCAATAAAAACAAGGGAGAAAAAAATCAACCAGACATGACCTGAGCTTTCTGTTACACAAAGGGCATTAAATTATTAATCCACTGTTCAAATACTGTTTTAAATGTTGATTTTTTTCCTTCTGTGAGTCCATCCAGAAATCCATTACAATAAGACTAGTGAAGATTCCAAGGGATTTTTATATGACCTGTCTTGACAAATGACTCAACAAGATATTAAGGAACATGGAATAGCTTTTCATTTAAGGCATTAATGTGTTTAATGAAGTAGCAAAAGAAATGAGAAATCAATTTCTTACAGCTTATTAATTTATGTTAAGAGATTGATTTCCAGTTATAATTAACTCTTATTAGTCTCTTTCATTGGTATCTGACTGTGCATTTATAATATATCACTCTTGATAAGTGCCATTAATTTTAATAACAGTGGAAGACTAGAGAAAACATACTTGAATTACCAACCACCTCAGGAATAAGAGCTCTAGTAGAGTCACACATTGTTTAAAAGTTGACATCCATGAGTCATGGAACAATTCAAATATCTACAAATCTAATAACTGGGATGAGATATAGGGAAAGAAGTCCAAGAGCACAACATTTGAGAAATACTAGCTTTTGGAGACAGCCATTAGGAATGTGGGTTGATTTTCATGAAACAGATTTTTAAATTTAGTCTTCAAATACACTTYCCACAGTAATGATCAGGATCCCCTTAATGAACATTAAAATAGCTTGTGGAAACTCTTAACAAAATAAAATCAAGAGCATATGGCCGAGATGATGGACAGCAACATACTTGCTTTTAGGCTGTTTTAACTCCTAGTCCATTCTAGTATTTGTTTTTGCCAAGATTCATTCCTAAACAAGGTGACGTTTAGCTTTTCTACCATTTTTCATTGTACCAAATGAAAAATGCCAAAATGTTACACCTTAAGAGAAAGTTGGCTTGAAGCATCATTGTAGTAACATGAATGTTAAATGAAGTGAAGCATCATTGTAATAACATGAATGTTAAATGAAGTGAAGACAGAAGTTTCATAATTTAAAATGAGCCAACTTTCAGAGGAGTGGGAAGGGAGTGAAAGCACTTAGAAAATATAAATTCATAATCTCTAGATTATTTATTCCTTAAATCCAAACTTATTTAGACTATATGTGGGGCTGGAGCTCTGAGGTTGAGAATGTATGCTGTTCTTGTAAAGAACCTACGTTTGGTACTCAAGATCCATGTCAGGTGGCTCACAACTCCACATGACGTCTGCTCTGAGGACTCCCATACCTTCTTCTGTCTTCTGAGGGCATCTACACATACATACATACATACATACATACATACATACATACATACATACATACACACACATACCACACACATGCATGTACACACACACACACAGAAACACACACATACACCTTTTAAAACTATTCATTGCAATCCATTAGCTCCTGCTAATGTATAACTTCATTATACTAATTTCCAAGTACTTAGCATCATGGATTGCAAATCACTTACACACATTTCATTTTAGCTTGATGACCGAGTTCAGTCCAAGACATACATGCAGAAGGAGAGAACAAACTTGGGCAAGTTCTCCTCTGATTTCCACACACAGACCATAGTAGACACATTCATGTACTCATACTAGATATATAGAATGTCAGTAAGTGGTGGTCTTAGATCAATGGATCTCACTTCCAAGAAGTCACAAGAAGAAAAGAACTAAGAATTGAGCTGAAAAACGTCTCACATATTATCGGGCAATGGCATGTGCTACAAAAGCATGCACAGTGTGCTTCAGGTCTACATTCTGTTACAGTGAACCACTGGCCTATTATTTTTGGTTCCATATCCTTATAACTAAGTCTGTGATTTTGTAAAGCAAARGAAACCATTGCTTAAAAAATTCAGGATTATTTTATTGATTTCAAATCACTCCTGAGAGCTGTCATATGAACATAATACCTAGTGTTGAGTCACAGAATTGCATGGCAAATTATACATTTGTGTTTTTTAAACATCTAACAAAAATAAACTCTAAGACAAACCCTTAATTTGTAAATGATATCTAGGTCTTCAATCCCATGACAAAATCTATGGRATAAACTACRGAATTATTATTCAATTTGCTAAATAGAAATGACAACCTGATGTTTCAAATCTTTATAAATTTAGTAAAGTTTCATTGTTTAGAATGACAAAGGACATTGGTTTTTGACAATGCTTCACCATGTACTTCTATATAAATGTGAACTCTACTTCTTGAGGGAATAAAGAGAAATTATAGAGTAGGACCATATCTCAGATGCCATATGGTCCTGATGGAAGTCCCCTTGAGCTCTGCCTTTGGGAGCCATAGCTTTCTAGACGAGTTCCTTGGCATGAGCTGTCAAGGTGGGAGGGTGTTTGTAGGTRTGTGTTTGCGCTGACACATAACACAAATGCTAGAGTTTAGACCCTGCATGGAAAGTCAGTCAACTAAAAATATAGCTTTTGGGGAAAAAAATCAATCCGGAGAATATTTATGCTTAGAAATGTTTAGAGTATTGTAAGTGAGTTGCCAGACTGTTTATATAAAAATGTTCCCCAGAACTGGAAGATGATACAGATAAACTCTCACTCTTCAAAGAACAAGCATGTTACCATAAAGAAGAATTACACTCYTGTTTTCATACTGATTATATTAATGTTCATAAAGCACAACAACAGTAACAAATATCTCTGTGATACTTGAGTTTAAAATGCTCTTTGACCTTACTGGACCATTACAACAGCCCTGTGACATATTCACTGTCAGTTAATAAGGGAAAAGCTGGGGCTCAAAGACCAGAGGTCTCTTGTATTAGGTGGCACAGCTGAGAGGTAGGAAATTTGAATTCAACTCAAAGCAGTTAAGAGCAAGAGCACTTAAGACCTGAGTTTAGTTCCCAAGTACCCATGTTGTGTGACTCAACTGAACTCCAGAGCCAGGTTATCCAGTGCCCCCTTCTGGCCTCCATCAGCACCAACTCATATGGCATATACTCACAAAAACACATAATTAAAAAATAAATCTAAAAATTATTTAGTATTAAAATCTGTTGCTCTTGTACTACATAATGCTGACATCTAAAATAATACATTTTAAGATAGCAAGAAGGTAGATCCTTTTAACACTGATTTTTTTAAAAGAATGAAGTCATAGTCTCCAATATATCTAGATAACCAAGCAACCCAGCATACCATAAAAACTGAAAACGTGCTTCCCAGATGATGGTCTAGGTTCTGTGTTCCAAGAGCTTGCTGCCTTTCTGGAGTATTCCAAGGTCAGCCAGTGTGAGACAGGTAATCRGCTCCAAGACACTGAGTTATTTTCCTGTTTACCAGGGCCTATAGATAGGAAAGTTGSAATAATCTGGGTATAAAACAGAGTCAAATCAGTTCTGAAAAGAAGATAGTTCTGAAAGAAGATGGTGTCAGAGGTTCATTGGGTGTAACAGGAATACTAAAGAAGACTTGGGAAATAAGCAATACACAAACTCTTGCATGACACCATGGCACCACATATGAGCTAGGCGATTTTACTACACAGCTCAGCAATCAAAACAAAATAAGCTCCTGCTATATCCCTCTGCCTTCTAGGACCACGTACAGCTGTAATTAGCAACACTGTCTTCCTGTCTTACCCCTTTCCGCTTTATTTCCATTAATGTATTCACTTTATATCCTGATCACTGCCCTGATCCCCTCCCCACCCCTTCTCCTCTGAGAGGGTGGAGCCAACCCCCACCCCCAGTATCCACCCTCCCCCCCTTACTCCTTTTCTAAACGTGGACATAAGAGTTCCTGACTTACAAAGTTCTCATGAATATTTAAAAACACAATGCCTACGAAATAGATAGGATCATGTAAGTAGCCAAGCCATATGCTACTGTGTCATGGTCTCGTGGATAAAAAAWATCAGTAATTCACGGAAGTCAGTGTAAAGGAAATACTTCAATCATGATGCCATCAGTCTTTGAAAAACTGTGGCATGCCCAGAAAGCTCACAGAAACCACTATAAACAATGATGGCTATTTTGGAGTGGTATAAAATTCTTTTGTTTCTGTTAACTTGTATGTATTATTTATTCGGTGACTATTAAGTCTCACTGTTATGACTTAAACATCTATTAGGCTGTTAATAAAAATAATCTTAACAAATGAAACTATTGAATTCTTCTTTGGGACAATGAAAACGGAGAAAAACAATCACTATGAAACTAAGACAAGATCAATAATGCATGTTAAGATGTTCTGCTACATCTAATACTATTCTCTGCATTATTAGCTATGTGTTAAATTTGAAGCCCAGAGTGCTAACCATTCCACTGTGGGACTTCACATTGACTATGGTATGTCAGAATCAACCATTATGAATTCAACTCAGAGTTCATAACACTATGGAACCTCAAAATGTGAAGTGGATTTAGAGTTCACAGTGATAACCATTATACCACAAAGCTTCACACTAACATGAGTGATAAAATTTAAAGAATGATTCCCTAACTTCAGGTACAAGCTTTCCATGTGGGAATACTCACGCTTTAACCAATTGAACACCTTTCAAGCGTCTCACACCCTTTGAATATCCTAAAATGAATTTCCAAATGCTCATAACTCCTCCTATACCCAATATTTACTATTAGGAATATTTTCTCAGTACACCATTTCTGCTATAACAAAATATCTTAAAATAAGGACAGAATAGAATAAAGAATATTTCTATAGTTCTATTCATAAAGAAAAGAAATTTGTATTTCATAGTTCTATATCAGTCTGTTCATAAAGTCAATGTCTGAATAGGGCCCAGCACTGTTATCATAATAGTAAACATATATTATTATTATATATTAAAATAATAGTAAGCATATATAAGCATATATTCTTAT
>BDUI01020230.1:31156-41734 GCA_002335545.1 Apodemus speciosus
ATCCATAGTGAAAGATGGACAGCTAATGAATATATATATATATATATACTTTAACAGCATGGATATCCATAATACTTGGGATTTTCTAAACAAATCCATAGTGAAAGATGGACAGCTAATGAAGGAGAGATGGCCAAGGCTGATCCCTGTCACAGAAACAATTGGAAAAGTTCTAGGAGCACCAAATGAGCCTAYTGTTTACAACTAACCTGAATATTGTGACCTTTAAACCTTTCTTCATGCAATTCAAACTACCCTCTTCCTTAATAAAGGATATTTATATACAATATTAAAGTGCAGTGAATATTATCATTATAAAGAAGAGGCCACCTTTCATGCACTCCTGTAGCAGATCTGAACTGTTTCTGAGCAAACCACATGTACCATTCAACTATGGGAAGATTATGTGGAAAGCTGGCTATTACTTAGCATATCATCCAAGAGGCTCTTTTTTGCCCAGGATAATAATAATGTGTGCTACTTACAGCAAAAGTAAAACCAGAAAAGCACAGCCTTTATCTCATCTTTTCTCTATTGAAAAATTGAATATTTGATATGTAATTCAAATAAATAAGCTGAAGTATGCTGTTTGAAATCCATTGCTATGTTTTATGATCACATTCTCTATGTGTTTCTTTTGATATATGTCATTGACAAATGCAAACATGCTGTCTTTAACTTAGACAAAGATAGGATATGAATTCGTTTCTACTCTTGCTTGCTTGCCATTCCAAACTAGTGGGTTAAAAAGAGAATAATACCTTCATAAACACCTTATTATGATATAATTGGAGGGAAAAAGACATATGGGACATCTGGGGGGCGGGGAAACCAGAAAAAGGGAAATGAAATGTAAATAAAGAATATATCCAATAAAAAATGTCAAGAGGAAAAGTCATTTTAAAAATTTTGCTATTCGGAAAGATAAATACATTTATGATTAAAGAAGGATAAATACATTGTTCAAAAAGATAAATGTATTTTAGAGTCAATTGAAAGAAATTGTCTGTATTTTATATGGTAAAGTTTCAATGAGCCTCACCAAATCTTTTCCACATTCACAGTGTGTGTGTACTCACTGAGACACACAGCTCTTACTAAAATATGTGTGGCATCACTTTTAGATGGCCCACATTTGAGATGGCACAGAAAATTATTTTGTTATATATTTTTCTTTAATTTTTACAAGGTAATTTTCAAAACATCATAGGTACATTTTACTTACATGTTTAAATACATCCCTTAACATAATGTTTGCAGCAAGACTTTTATTTTCAAATTATTAATATTGTTATTTTTGAATTTCCTTAGTTCAAAGGAGTATCATTAAGTTGCAGAGTCAGATTCTCTCCAAATATAGATCAAGCATGATTCACACTATGTAGTGCAAAGCTCACCATGCAAATGATTTTAAAGGCTACAGTGAGGCAGTGATATTTCTAGGACATCTTTAGATCAAATCACTGAGTCAGGAAAAGATGGAGTTTAAATGCAGGATAAAATCTGATATGGTAAGCAGGGATTTATTTCTCATCATGAAAGGAATGTAGGGCAGACTTCTTATATTGTGTATACAGTCTCTAAAGCAAACCCAGAAATCACTTAGACTTTGCAGTGGACATAAATAACTTGATCACTGGCTAGTTCAGTGCCCCATTTTGTCTTTGGAAATTATTTTGGTTAAGAKAAAGTRCATAGTTGGTGTCTCAAGGGCTCACTGAGACAGAGGCAGCAATCCTAGTGCCTTTACGTGTCTCCACCAGGTCCTCTCCATACATGCTGTACTTGTTTAACTTGTTTTTGTTTTATTTTTTCCTGAACTCCTAACAATGGTAGTGGGGGTTGTCTTTGATTCTTTTGTTTGCTCTTAGGACACTTTTCTGCATAATGCATTGCCTCATCTAGACTTGATATGAGGGTTTATCCCTAGTCTTGATGCATCTTGTGTTGTCATGTGTAGTTGATATCCCAGGAAGGCTTGATATTTTCAGCTGGGAAAGATAGTAACAATGGATCTGGGGGAGAAAGAAAGTGCAGAGTACTGAGCAGAGGGGACAGAGAGGATGCTAAAGTAGGACTATAATGTATAAAAGGAGAATAAATAAAATGAACAAAAGGAATGAGAGCGTAATGAATTCAAAGATTTTATACAAATTTGCATGAAGGAACAATAACAGTAGTGACCAAGCCTACTCAATCAGTCAACAGAATCTTGAGGGAGGGAGGGAGGATTAAAGAAAAACCAGACAATTTGACAACACTTTGACTCCAGTAAGTGCTGAAGCATGTCTATTTTCTTCCAGTCTGCTTTTATATTATTCTAGAAACAAAAAATAGGGTCAGATTAAGTCAAGGAGCAAACAAGGCATAAACAAAGGTCTCACGCTGAATATATTCAGAGACTTATCAAGATAATCAAGACACAAGGAACACATTCCTCAGCTGTATTTATCTGGAGTCTACTTCCTTGTCCTAGCCGAATATAAACATTCTTGCCAATATCCTTGAAGCACCAACAGCTCTCCGCAAGGAGTCACTCTTCCTGTGCTAAAATGTAGTTCTTTGGGTTATGATCCAACACAGATTGAACGCAGGTATTAGGCTCCGCAGTGTATTCTGCACTGGTTATAAGACTGGAATACTGAACAGTGAGGAGGAGGGCACATGAGCCCATAACGTCTGCATCAGCTTAGGGATGCTCACAAATATGTCAGGTTAGGGAGAAATTGTGGCTGCAATGAGAACGACACCTTGGAGGAGGTTAGAAGTTTGCTCAAGGGCACATAACTAGGGAAAGGTTTATCAGAAAGAACAGAACCTTTGAGAAGATCATAATAGAAAGAAGAAAGGCTGATTTTTAAAATGCTATAGTGTCTGTGTAGACAAAGGGTGTGAAATTGTGCTAGGAGTTAAGAAATAGCAGTAGGTTGGATTGGCAGTACAGATAAGAGAGTAAAATTATCTCAGAGCAAAAGCCACTGGCCCTAATTATATACCTATATACATTTATATGGAATGATGTTTCACCCATCTACCAGTCATTACAGATGCACTTTGAGAAAAATGCATATCCTATGCCTTCTGAGTAGACATTGTTGGAACCAAAGATAACACACTTGCTGTGAGATTTGCACAGAGATGCAACAGCACATTTTTTTCAGAGAGTGCAATCAGTGCCTACAAGTCATCATTCTTTAAAGAACAGCATCAGAAAACTTTGATGGTAATACGTAAAGGGTTTCTTTAGAAAAGTTAAAGGGAGAAATTGACAGAATGTATGTGTTTGATAAAGTAGGTCAGTCTTGCTGGTCTATAATGCAGGATATATCTATAAACCCAATTGCCTTTTCAGTTTTATGCTTTTTTCCTTGTTCTCTTTTCCTCTAAACATTTTCTAGTTACTTGAAAAAAATTCAGATTGCAGTTGGAGGTATTTTCACAATCAAAAGAAGCTAGGACATTTTAGTCCTAAAAGGTGGTATGCAGTGCTATGAGATAACTCTAGGATCTCCAAGGCAATTCCATAGGATGAAGATGTCCTAAAGGGGACAGAGTGAATAGTGAACATTCCCTTGAGCTTTTCATAACAGGGCACAGAGTGAGCAGAATTAGCATTGCTAGTTTTGAAAATTTTTCAAAGTTTATACAATATCATCTGTGTTTATAAGACATAAGCAACACTTATCAGCCAGTGTATTTTTATGACTATAATTTATTTTTTCACTTTTAGGGAACTTTGAAATTAGAAGCCTGAATGGTAGAAGTTAGGGCAAATCAGAGCTCTCAGGACCTTAGTAACTCTAGAATAATTCATATCGAATAGCACAATGTATGATAGTAAATACATATTTATTTAAAGTATCAAAATAGTTAGAATCTCACATCTTTAGTTAAGATTTTACAGCTGAGAACAGACACCATGGCCAAGGCAACTTTTATAAGGACAACATTTAATTGGGGCTGGCTTACAGGTTCAGTCCAGTATCATCAAGGCAGGAAGGCTGCCTGCATCCAGACAGGCATAACACTGGAGGAGTTGGGAGGTCTATATCTTGTTTCAAAGGCAAAATAAAGGAGACTGGCTCACACATGGTTAGTAGGAGGGTGTTATTGTCCATGCCCACAGTGACACACTTCCTCCAACAAAGCAATACTTCATAATAGTATCACTTTATGTGCTGAGTATAGGCAAACCACAATACCATGTTAGGGCAATTAATCATATAATTGAGTGACAATGTTCTGTATTGAGAGTGACTGCAAGTATCAAAGGACAATGCTAGTCATGGGAAAGGGATAACTGTGATCATAGAGCTAATGCTAGAAGACTTTGAATGGAAAAATTTAATTGCTGCTCATGAACAATTTCCATGAAAAGGAGGAATGTTGCTGGAGCATCAAAACTGGAAGATAGATTTATGTAATGCCTGGGAAATAAAGTAGAAATAAATGATTATTCTCTATGCCTGGTGGTACATACCTGTGATCCCAACCCACTGGAACTCAAGGCTAGAAGACAAAGATATCAAGTCATCTATGTTCAATAGTGAGTTCAAAGCCAGCTTTGTCTGAATGAGGTTTTGCTTCAAAAAGAAAAGGGGGAAGAGAAAAGAAAAGTAAGAATGAATGAAAAATAGAGAAAGTAAAAGAAAAAGAAATATATCCCAGCCAGAGCATTTCTGTTAAATAACAGCCTGGCCATTTGCTCCCTAGCAAAGCATTTTCTCTGCTTTTAGCTTGGCTCACTTTTAAGGGAAAATGGTTTCTAATTATATATGTGTTCACACATGTAAGGGCCTTAGTAGAGTGTCTTACCCATAGTAAGGGCTATCTATACACTTAATAGAGTAAATAATCACAGTCATCAATGTAGTAGTAATTCATACAACTAGGTTATCGAAAGATAATACTGATAGTATTAGCATGAATGTTTTCCTAATAGAGGTACTGAAATAATCACAACTTATTAGTCATAGTGAGTTTTTTGGTCCAGAGTGAATATTTTGGCACATTTATAGAGCCTACCTTAATATATGAGACTGCTTGATTAAATGTGTTATTTACAAAGAATTCTAGCTCTTTGATGATAATATATGGGCAATTATTAAAATCCTATTTATACATGTTTATAAAAACAAAAACAAAATAGTCATCTACATATTTGTGTATCAGAGAAAGGAAACAATGGAAATGATCTGAAATACATGAGTCATTTCAAGAGTGGTGTAATTTTTCTTTATTTTTATATTCCATGAAAGATATGACAGTTAACATACTCTTTTCATTTAGATTAGAAACAGTACAATTATACCATAATATAAATGTTATACCATTTTCTGTGATATAGAACATGTTTTTAAATAAAGGAACTAAATATAAACTAATTCTCCAGATTGATTCCACATAAAACAAAAAAAAAAATCCAAGAATAAAAACAGATATCATGCAGAAGAAATTCTGTTGTCGTCTAGCTATTTTACAATGCTATAAGATTAGTCATTTAAGGCTGACAGACAATCTTTGTAACACAAAGCACATCTTTAGTAGTGTCCAGTACATTTGCTAGATGCAACAATAGAATAGTAATGAGGATACAGGGACTCATTTGATGGTCCCTCCTGACCTTCCACTTTAATTCAAGAATGAGCTACTTAACATAATAACTGCTTCTTGGTAAAACTATCTTGGAACGAAATAATAATTACTTTTTTATTCTTTAATATCGCATTGCAATTTGCTGATCAAAATAAAAATTGAAAGTACCCTGCTTTCTAACAATGGAGAACTGGAAAAATATAATAAAATGTCTTTGGTTCAGCCTTAGAGAATTTAACTGAAACAAAACTGGTGCTAAATTCTACCTTACAAAGAGTCTTTTACTCATTCATTCAAAACTTGCTACATATCCTAGAGAAAGTAATCATGTACCTAAGATCTTAAGAACACCATAAAAAACACATTGGTTGTGCTTATCACTCGGCAACTGGCTTAGAACAGTACAATACAAAGGGGAAAGAAGTAAAACAGGAGGGGCAATAAAGAAGAAGAGAAAGGAAAGAGACAAAATAATACTAACGCTCTTTGAAAAAGACATAAGGAAACATTATTATATAGGCTCAACTAAAAATACATACATACATATACACATACACACACATAAATGGTATGTGTATGGGACAATGGTTACCCAAGAGCCATAGACCATCTACTATCTAAAAATAACCAGAATTCCATGCTGTGTAAGGAAAACATTCTTTTGAGTTAGGGAGTTTTCTGAAGGACTCCCAAAACAATGGCTATTGCCACTGCTGGAAGTTGCTAACTAAATTCTGTCTCCAGAAATGGGTCCTACAGGTTATGGGCTGGGTGTGACCTAGAAACCTTCATAGTATTGAAAGGGGCATACAGACTTTGATTATATTGTCAAAAACTATTGTTGACTGTCATTTGAAAACTTGAACCATGGACTAAAAAACGTAAATTTGAAAGTATGGGTCTGAGTTTAGTTAATAAATATATTTTTACCTGCCTGATGTAAGGAAAATAGTACTCTGCTCATGTTCATAGAATGATGTATTGCATATTTTACTAATTGCTGAATACAACCTATGTCAAACTCTGTGAATTCTATTCAGTAGTACAATCAGTGCTTAAAATCAGTAGTACAAGACAGTGCTCCTCATATTGTTAAATATACCTCTTTTTCCTTGTTGCTCCTAAAGTCTCACACAACTAACCATATGCTTTGAAAAGCCTGTCTTCAAAGTAAGGTCTTGAAAAATATTTTAGGTGATTGATGACAGCATAGTATTTGATTTATAGGGAAAACATTTTGATTTCTGATCTAAACATTTAACTGCTTTTCATAAAAAGTTGGTTCAATCATGTTTCCTAGCAGTAGTGTCTGTAATATCAACCATTCAGTATGGACACATATGGGTTATCTGTTTGTTTCACCTTTGGGCAGATCATTCCTGTCTGAGTAGCTTAAAAATCATTCTGATTAAGTAAATTATCCACCTGTGAGTCTCCATAGCTTAACTTTAATACTCACTCAATATGATTTCCATACTCTATCTAGCTTTTCCTAACATTTCAGGAACAAGTAATTTAGTTGGTAAGGCTTTTCCATCTGTCTGAAAGCAAACTTATCAACTTCTACTGAAATGTGTGTGTTATCTTGCTTCTGTTTGGCATAGCACGGGTATCTGAGAGAATCAAGATTAGACATTTGTTGATTTGACTTGTTGATAATGAGGTATTAGGAAAGGCAGTAAATGTGGTGACAAAAAGGGAAGTTTAAAGCATATTAAAGCTTGCTAAAGCCTTTCCAGAGAATTATTTAATTCTGGTAGCAATAAAAGGAAGAAATTTCATTGTAAAGCTGAGCAGAATTCAGCTCCTGATGTGTCAGTTTCTCATGACAGATTATTAATAAACTGCCACTAGGATTGCCTGATACCAATCTTTGGCACTGACTTAAAAAAAAAACCTTGAAACCCAAATTCATTCTTTAAAGAAATCTCATCTTTGTGAGCTGCTTTCCTTCAAATACTTTATGTCCTCTGATACTACTTTGCTTTTTGATTATTGATTTATTCTTATAATGTTGATGTTGAAAAATCACTATATCATGGAATGAGTTAAGAGATAAAGTTAGATATTGGAAGCTGATTATTGTTCTTATTTTACAAAGACAGGCAGAATAAGCATTAACAAATAAATGATTTACTTTAAATATGTTTGTCACCTGACWAAATAAGACTGGCTAATTCATTTTCCCCAATCACTTTTCCCAGTGTTCTTGCCTTTTTCTCTTTTCTCTTCACACTTTCTCTTATGAATACTCATTATCGACTAACCAGGCATTCTCCTTTTTAAAGGGACACACTAAGAAATTGTACATTCTTGGTGATGTTCTTTGTTGAGAATCAGTCCTATGTGGAACGTTACAAATTTGGACTGCTTACTAGGTCTAATATCGTCCCATTGCTAGTGAGTGCCTAACACCGATGATTCACCATGAATATCTATGTTACCCATCAAAATGTCAACTAACCAGAAGAGAAAAATTGAACAGTACTTTACATTGAGCTGTAGTTAATATAAGACATGATACCTGATTGTGATAAGGAATGTTTGCACAATATCACAAAAAAAACAACATGTTAAAAAACTCTAAAAACATGTACCTTACAAATTTGGTACAAGTAACATGATTTCCCAACTTGCATAGTTGAACAGATGCTAAAACTTAGAGTTGGAAAAGCTACAAGTATGTTTCTCATGTTCAACAATAGTATTGACTTATGACTAATTTATTACTTGTGATCTACTACATAGAATCAATTTATTCAAACAGAATATAATATTCTTAAAAATAGAAACACAAAATTTTTATCTTACTTTATATTGTTTGTGACTACTGTGAAGGATGTTGTTTCCATAATTTCTTTCTGAACCTGTTTATCCTTWGAGTATAGGAAGGCTACTGATTTGTTTGAGTTAATTTTATACACAGCCACTTTGCTAAAGTAGTTTATCAGCTGTAGGAGTTCTCTGGTGGAGTTTTGGGGGTCACTTAAGTTATACTATCATATCATTGGAAAAATAGTGAGAGCTTGAGGGAAAAGTCTAGCTACAGTACAGAGAACAGGTAGAGTATAAATTTTCTCAGCCCTGAGCAATTTCCCTCTTCTTCCTGAAGACTTTCATTGCCCAGTGTCTGATTTTTGTATTTGTGTTCACTTGTGAGCTSAACATTAATGCTATATGCTGTCACACTGAAATACTGGATAATTGCAAGCAGCAAGTGGAGGAAGACACCAGTAAAGACCTGTGGTTATCATCATTTCTATGGAAAGTGAATGGCCGTTTAATTTACAAGTTTGACCCAATCTCTGGGATGGTAATATAAACTCTTTCCTGGAGCATCACAACAACTAAGCTTGTAAAAAAAAAAGTATCTCTCCATGTACTCCATTAAAATGACAAGCTTTCATTTTTATTTAGAGCTCAATGACCTAATATATACATGTGTGTATGCATGTGCATGTGTGTGAAATTATTTTTTAATACATTCTCCAGCAGTTTATATGCCTTTTTCTTTCTCCAGATTTTTGCCATCATTAATGGTTGACTCTTTTCTTGTTCATGAAAATTCTGCTTTGGGTAAAATTGGATCTCCATTTAGTTTTACTTTGTATTTTATTGATGAAGTTTATTTAACATTTTTTAAAAAAGCTATTCATTGTTCAACTGTATATCTTACACTGGGTACTATACATAGAATTATTTGTATTGACCAATTGGAAACATAAGCAAAAGAACTAGAGTTCCAGATAATTAGTGGAAAGGAAAACATTCACCAAAATGTAGTCACCAGGTGGTAGAACCTCAGAAGAAGCAATTCAAACCCTGAGTAAAGAGAATACAGCATTTGAGTTGTCATAAATCAGGCAGAGTTTAGATGTTTCCTTCTATGTTCATCAGAGTATATTTATAAATCCATCTGACATTTCTAGCCTATCAGGGAGAAAAAAATGAAATTATAGATTTCCTACCATCAATGACACCATCAACTGAGGGCTTAGTTATTTGACCATGTTCATTTATCTATTTTTTTTTTCAGTCCATCATGTCAGCTTAACGCATAAGGTCTTTCGAATTTCAGGGAGTAGGGTTAAAGTTTAATGTTCTATTTCCTTTTTCTCAAGGGCATACGGTTGTTTTCATCAGCATAAAAACAAATAGTAGAGTGTAATTTCTAAGAATATAATGCTAAATTGTGAAAAGTCATTTTTTTAAAAAAATAATAGCCTTACAGCTTATTTTTGACATTTGTACCAGAAGCATTTTCATGACTTTATAATATCTTTCATATACTAATAATAAGCTTGACAGTATTAAGAATCTAATTACAAAGAAAATAATCAAATGAACCTAAAATTTCTCCGGAGTCCATACATAGCCATTCRTGTGTGCACACGYTGAAGCCTCTGGATATAGCCAGTCTTGTGTAGTTTCCTTTGCAATCATGGATTGTCATAACATGCAAGCATTTACACATTTTAAAGTTAGCAATTTATTTGACTACTAATAACAGTATAACATTTTGTGTATAACATTCATAATTTAAAATTTTAAGAAAAGCTTATTTTTTTTCTTTTTGGAGAGATCTGTATCAGACAAGAAAGAGAAAAATTTAGTAGCCCAACAGTCATGGTGCACGCCTTTAATYTCAGCACTTGGGAGGCAGAGGCGGGCTGATTTCTAAGTTCGAGGCCAGTCTGGTCTACAGAGTGAGTTCCAGGACAGCCAGGGCTACACAGAGAAACCTTGTCTTGAAAACAAMCAACCAACCAACCAAACAACAACAAATAAAACCTCAGACTCAGTGGTTTTTCCCTTCCAGTCCTGAGGACTGAGCACTGTGCACTGGGCCTTATGTGTATTAAGCATGTGTTCTACCACTGAGCTGTATCTCAACACCAAATGTTTGTTATTAGTTCTAAAGTGAAATTATCTTTTTAAATTACCAATAGATTATACTTTMCATTTTATAAAATCATTTATTAA
>BDUI01020232.1:17379-29515 GCA_002335545.1 Apodemus speciosus
ATATTAGAATAGCTACACCAGGTTGTTTCTTGGGACCATTTGCTAGGAAAATTGTTTTCCAGCCTTTTCCTCTGTGGTAGTGTCTGCCTTTCTACCTGAGGTGAGTTTCCTTTATGTAGCAAAATGTTGGGTCCTGTTTATGTATCTAGTCTGTTAGTCTAGGTCTTTTTTTTTTTGGAGATTGAGTCCACTGATATTAAGAAATATTAAGGAGAAGTGATTGTTTTTTCTTGTTATTTTTGTTATTAGAAATGGAGTTATGTTTGTGTGGATCTCTTCTTTTTGGTTTGTCAAAAGAAGGATAATTTCCTGCCTTTTATAGTGTGTAGTTTCCCTCCTTTTGTTGGTGTTTTCCATTAACTATCCTTTGAAGGGCTGGATATGGGGAAAGATACTGTGTAAATTTTTTTTGTCACGGAATACCTTGGTTTCTCCATCTATGATAATTGATAGTTTTGCTGGGTATAGTAGCCTAGGTTGGTGCTTGTATTCCCTTAGGGTCTGTATGATATCTGCCCAGGATCTTCTGGCTTTCATAGTCTCTAGCAAGAATTCTGGTGTAGTTCTCATAGGTTGGCTTTTATATAGTACTTGACTTTTTCTCTTATTGCTTTTAATATTCTTTCTTTGTTTAGTGCATTTGGTATTTCAAATATTATGTGACATGAGGAATTTCTTTTCTGGTCCAATCTGTTTGGAGTTCTGTAGGCTTCTTGTATGTCCATGGGCATCTCTTTCTTTAGGTTAGGATTGTTTTCTATAATTTTATTGAAGACATTTCCTGGAACTTTAAGCTGGAAATCCTCACTCTCTTCTATAACTATAACCCTTACATTTGGTCTTCTTATTTTTCTGGATTTCCTGGATTTTTTTGCATTAGGAGCTATTTGCATTTTGCATTTTCTTTGACCCTTGTGAAAATGCTCTCTATGGTATCTTCTGCATCTGAGTTTCTCTCTTCTGTCTCTTGTATTCTGTTTGTGATGCTTGCATCTATGTCTCCTGACTTCTTCCTTAGGTTTTCTATGTCCAGATTTTTTTCCCTTTATGATTTCTTTATTGTTTCTACCTCCAGTTTTAGATCCTGGATCATTTTGTTCAATTCTGTCACCTGTGTGTTTGTGCTTCCCTGTAATTCTTTAAGAGATTTTAACTGTCTACCTTTGTTCTCCTGTATTTCTTTAAGGGAGTTTTTTATATACTCCTTGAAGCCCTTTATCAGCATCATGAGCTGTGATTTTAAATCCAAATCTTGCTTCCCTGGTGTGTTGGGGTATCCAGGACTTGATGTGGTGGAAGAACTGGCATCAGATGGTGCCATGTTGCCTTGATTTTTTTGTAAAGTTCCTGCATTTGCCTTATTCCATATTGTTATCTCTGGTGTTATTTATTCCTGCTCTCTCTGGCTGACACTTTTCCCACCTGTGGGCCTGCAAGCCTGTCTCAGCACCCCTGAATGACCAACTCTCCCGTGGCATAGAGTGGTATGGTACAGCCCATCTCCTGGATGAAGGTGGAGCCCAGATGGACCGTGTTCTAGCTGCTCTGACACTCCTGTGTTCCCTGTGCTCCTGGCCATACCTGGCTGCTCAGTTGCCAGAGAGAAAATGGCAACTCCAAACCTGGGAGTCAAAGCATTCCCTGCAGACCAGTTCTCCCTTTGCAGGATTGGTAGACAGATGACTGTGGTGCAGCCCAACTCCCAGGTTCAGGTAGAGTCCAGACAGACCTTGTCATAGCTGCTTTTCCAGTCCTGTGTTCCCAGGGCTCCTAGCCATACCTGCCTGCTCAGTTGCCAAAGAGAAAGAAATCAAATAGAACATTTCTTAGTGAGCTTGTAATTTGTGGTGAATATTATGATGTAAAAATTACTCTGGTACTTCTTAGAAGGGGAAACAAAATATCCACAGAAGGAGATACAGAGATAAAATGTGGACCAGAGTCTGAGGGAAAGACTATCCAGAGACTACCCCACCTAATAATCCATGCATATCCACAGAAGGAGATACAGAGATAAAATGTGGACCAGAGTCTGAGGGAAAGACTATCCAGAGACTACCCCACCTAATAATCCATGCCATATACACTTACAAAACCCAGACATTATTGTGGATGCCCACAAGTGCTTGCTGATGGAAGCCTGTTATAGCTGTCACCTGGGAGGCTCCACTAGTGTGTGATAAATACAGAGGGGGACACTCTCAGCCAGCCATTGAACTTAGCACAGGGTCACCAATGGAGTAGCTAGAGAAAGGACCCAAGGAGTTGAAGGGGTTCGAAGTACCATAGGGGGAACAACAATATGAGTCACCCAATACTCCCAGAGCTCCCAGGGACAAAACCATCAACCAAAGAGTACATATGGAATTACCCATGCCTCCAGATGCATAGGCAGTAGAGGATGATCTTGTTGGACATCAAAGGGAGGAGAGGCCCTTGGTCATGTGAAGGCTCGATGTGACAGTGTAGGGGAATACCAGGACAAGGCAGTAGGAGAGGGTTGATTGGGGGAAGAGGGGGAGGGGAGATTATTAATGGGATTTTCATGGGGAGGGGAAGAACCATGAAAGGGAACAACATTTGAAATGTAAATAAAGAATATATCTAATCAAAAATCCCCTTGGGGGAAATTTTCTGATAAATATTTGAAGTTTTACAAAGTTTTTGTGAAGAGTGAAGTTAGATTATGGGTAACTTTCATATCCTTAATTATTATTAGAATTTATATAGATCTCACAACACAGGAAAATTATTCCATGTGAATATTATTTACTTTTTTCAGTTTGGTGATCTTGGCCAACTGAGATAGCCATGTGATTGATTCTTGGTTTCCTTCTCTCTTCTATTTTGTAGGATCCCACATTTAAAAGTAAATAAGGCAATATTATGTGGATGCCAGAACTATCATGATTATATTGCTCAGTAAAACATAACATTTTTTCCAAGACAGCCATGGCATACAAATTCTCTTCTTTCTTTGTTTATGGGCATATATGTATATGCTTGTATCTTAGATTAAAGCTAAAGATTGACATTGAATTTCTTAAAGTCCAAGCAAGTATCAGAAGCAAAAGCAAAGGCAATGCCATCTTCTTAGAATCTAAACAGAGGTAGAAGTCAAGGTTATTTGACTTACAAACATCTAGAAACTTACAGCAATGTTTTTGTACCAAGTTGTTCTGAGCCTTGATTTGTTGTACTAGTCAGTTTCTTGCTATGTTTTTAGTCTAGCTTCACTTTTGGATGTCTGCATTTATTCTGTGTTCTGTATTATGGATTTTATTCAGACTTTCATTAGTATAGGATGAAAACAGTCTGTAATTGGCTGCAGTGTTTATTTCTAGTTTTCAACCTGATTATTTCCAAACCATTTATTAGAATAAACAAGATAAACTATTTCTAATGTAATCAGGAAATGAATATAACACCAAATTTACAATTCACAGACCAAATGAAACTCAAGAAAAAGTAAGACCAAAGTATGGATGCCTTGGTCCTTCTTAGAAGGGTGAATAAAATATCTGTAGGAGGAGATACAGAGATCAAGTATGGAGCAGGGCTTGAAGGAAAGGCCACCCAGAAACTGCCTCACCTAGAGATCCATCCCCCCAAAAATTATGAAACCCAGACACTATTGTGGATTCCAACAAGTGCTTGCAGACAGGAGCCTCATATAGCTGTCTCTAGAGAGGCTCGGCCAGTATCTTGAAATACAGAGGTGGATATATTCAGACACCATTGAACTGAGCACAAGGTCCTCAATGAAGGAGCTAGAGAAAGGACCAAAGGAGCTGAAGGAGCTTGCAGCCCTTTAGGAGTAACAACAATATGAACCAACCAGTAACCCTAAAGCTCCCAGAAACTAAACCACCAACCAAAGTGCAGAAATGGAAGGACCCATGGATCCAGCTCCATATGGAGCAGAGGATGACTTTGTTGGACATCAAAGGGAGGAGAGACCCTTGGTTCTGAGTTGGCGCAATGCTCCAGTATATGGAAATGCCAGAACATGGAAGCAGGAATGGGTGGGTTGGTGAGCAGAGGTAGGGGGTGTTTTCTGAGGGAAAACCAGGAAAGGGGATAAAATATGAAATGTAAATAAAGAAAATATCTAATAAAAACCTCGTACAGAGAGTGATATTCATTCTTAGTTCTTCAGCAAACACAAGCAAGCTTGACTGATGCCTTTGTTTACATTCTAAGCAGATGACACTCACTGCCTTTAAATAGTGAAATTTATATCATTGTTTGGCATATATTCAGGTCCTTGAATTAATATTTATCTATCTATAGCTACATTTCTATTTATGTATATGTGCATTATTCTCTCTTGGTGAACATGCTCCATGTATGATGATTTTAAAAATGTCTCAAATTATCACATCAAAAATCTGGTGGGATATAATACTGCCATATCACAAGATGGAAACTGCACTAGAGGCTTGCTTGGGATGAGTGAAATATAACTGAAGTGGGAAGTGTTAAATGTAACTTCTCTGAGTCCTTTAGAGAAGGTGGTTCAGTTTTTACTACCAAACCATATTATCACTCCTACTCTCTCCAGATGGTTATCCTCGGAACTTTGATATTGTTATCAGAACGTGTGTGTGGGGGCATATGGAAAGTTCTTGTATCTAGGTTCTGCCATTCAATTCCAAGCTCCCAGCTGACATCAGGCATAAACTGACAGGCATGTGGTTGAACAAAACTTTGAATGAGATTATATCTTATATTTGAATCACCCCAGTGAATGCAGAATAGAGAAACACTCTTCCACAAGTGTAGATTTCAATGTAAAATAACCTGACATCTGATAGAGGGCTAATACCAAAATATATAAAGAACTCATAGAGGGCTAATGCCAAAATATATAAAGAACTCAAAGAGCTAACCTCCAAAAAACTAAACAACACAATAAATATAGATGTATAGAGCCAAAACAGAGAATTCACAAAGAAGGAAACTCAAATGCCAATAAACACTTAAGGAATTATGTCCGAAGTCCTTAGTCATCAGGGAAATGCAACTCAAAAGACTCTGAGATTCCACCTTACACAAATCAGAATGGCTAAAATAAAACACTCAGTTGACACCAAATTTTGGAGAGGATTTGGAGAAAGGGGAACAATCCTCCATTGATGGTGGGTTTGCAAACTGGTATAACCACTCTGGAAATCAATCTGTAGGTTCCTTGGAAAACTAGAAATAGATCTACCTTAAGACCCAGCTATACTACTCCTGGACATACACCTAAAAGATGCCCCACCATACCTGGAGCAGACATGTGCTCCACTATGTTCATAATTGCCTTATTTGTAATAGTCAGAAGATAGAAACAATCCAGATGTTGCATAACAGGGGAATGGATATAGAAAATGATCTTCATTTACACAATAGAGTATTATTCAGCTATTAAGAATCATAGATTCTGCAGTCATCCTAAATGAGGTAACTCATACACAAAAGGACATGCATGGTATGTATTCACTAAGAAATGAATACTAGTCAAGAAAGTACAGAATAGTTAGGATAAAATTCCACAGAACTCATGAATGTTAACAAGCAGAAGGGACCAAGTCTGTATGCTTTAAACATACTTGGGAGGGAGAAGAAAATAATCACAGGGAGTCAGAGGGAAGCAAATACCTGGGTGAGGGGGGGCAGAGAAAAGGGGAACATGATCCAGTTTGGGGGAGGCAGAATAGGAGTGTAGATCTGAGGGCCAGCAGAAAAATGGAAAAAGGCAACCTTGAGAGCTAAGAGGTGGAGTGACCCTCTAGAATGCATCAGAAACCTGCAAGGTAAGAAACTGTCAGGACTCAAAGGGAGGTGACCTTAGATGAACTGTCCAATAATGTGGAGAGTAGTAAGATGCCAAATAATCATGTTAACATATTCCACCTCCAGTAGAAAGACAGGGTATCAAATAGAGGGATGGGGTTGTCATCCCACAGTCAAAAACCCTGACCCAGAATTGTTCCTGTCTAAAAGAACTGCAGGGATAAAAATCAAGAGGAGGCTGAGGGAATGGTGGTTCAGTTACAGACCAACTTGGGATCCATCTCAAGGGGAAGCTCCAAGGCCTAGCACTATTAGTGATGCTATGGTGTGCTTACAAGACAGAAGCCTAGCATGGCTGTCCTCTGAGAGGCCCAACAAGCAGCTGAAATAGTCAGATGCAGATATTTATAACCCACCAATGGACTGAAATTGGGGAACCTGCAGTTCAATTAGGGAAAGGCTGGACAAAGCTGAGGAGGAGGACAACCCTATACAGCAGTCTCAACTAAACTAGACCCCTGAGATCTCTCAAACACTGAGCCAACAACTAAGCAGCATATACTAGCTGGTCTGAGGCCCCAAACCATTCATAGTAGAGGACTTCCTGGTCTGGCCTCAGTGGGAGATAACTTACTTAACCCTACAGAGATTTGAGGCCCCTGGGAATGGGGCAGCCTAGGGGAGGGAGAACATCTTTTTGTATACAGGGGAGAAGGAATGGGATGAGAAACTGTGGGAGGGTAGACCAGGAGGGGGACAACTGGACTGTCAAAAAATAAATGTAATATAAAAACAATCTGCATATTGTATATTATTCTGTAATTTTGGATGCATGCCATCATGTTTTCCCCAGATCTTTTGGTCCTGTGGAGGTTTGATGCCCCAGCATAGGGGGATAGTGGAGGGATTGGGCAGGAGAGGGTAGGTGGGTGGGGGAGCACCCTCATGGAATCAAATAGGAGGAAGGACAGTGAGGTTGTGGGATGGAGGGCTTGTGGAGGCATAACTGGGAAGTGGGAAATTATTTGAGATGTAAATGAATGAAGTGATTAATTAAAAAAAATTAAAAGAAGGTTGGAACACTAAAGCATACTGTCATGTTTACCAAATATTAGTGTGTCACTATTGTCCAGAACTCATTTTAAAGAATAAACCAATCATGACATCCACAATTATTTCTCTATGGCTTTTTACATACTAATCAGATCAGTGGGAATCTATCTAATGTACATGTAGAAAAGAAAAGGAAATCAAACCATTAGGATTCAATGGCACACTTGCTCAAACAGAAGAAATAACTAACAAACTTAAGGACAGACCATTTGATATTAGTAAATCATATCAAAAGATTTGTTTTGATTTTTAAAAAAGAGAGTGAACACAAATAATGAAAACTCTAGAAACCTATAGAGTATTATGTCAACCAGGATATGCATTATTGGATTATAGAAAGAGGAAAGATACACAAGAAACATTGCAAGGAGTTTTGTTGAAGATATAATTATGAAAAATGCCCCACATCAGGGAAGAAAATAAATATACAAGTTTAAGAGTCTTGAAGGATTTTAAGTAGTAAGATGCCAAATAATCATGTTAACATACTTTATAATAAAACTATCRGAGTATCTTTTAAAATAATCATATGAAAGTAATCATCACATATAGGGGAGTTACCRTAAAGCTATTAGTGATTTCTTTAGAAGAAACATTACATAGCTGAGAAGACAGAAGTGTTAAAGGGGACTGAGGCAACAAGAAAAATAAATGAATTTTTACACACTGGCTTATACATATTCAGTGCTTGTATTTATAAATCTAGCATATTATAAATTGATATATGTTATAGAATAGTTGTATCTTAGATTTTGAAATTTAATTTAGAGAAACTGTTACATATATGCATGACAGGACATATAAATTGATATATTAACCACAGTATTTTTTTGTGACTTCACATTTTTATTTTTTCTTTTTCTTTTTTTATTAGATATATTCTTTATTTACATTTCATTTCGCTTTTCCTGGTTTCCCCGTCCCCCCCATTGTCCCATATGTCTTTTTCCCTCCCCCTGTTCCCCTATTCACCCCTTCCCAATTTCCTGTTCTGGTATTCCCCTACACTGCTGCATTGGACTTTTCCAGAACCTGGGTCTACTCTTTCCTTCTTGTCGGACAGCATTTGGTAGGTGGATTGTGTCTNGCAGAAGGGTGTCTTATGGCCTGCCTAGAGCTAGAGGTAGTTGGGAGCTGTCTGGTGTGGGTGCTGAGAACTGAACCTCAGTCCTTTGTGAATGCAGCCAGCACTCTTAAGCATTGAACCATGAGATAGATTTTTAATCTTATTTATCATTTTATAGAATGATTTCAGTGTCTGCTATCCTGAATGCTAATACTATTTAAATTTATTTTTAGAATGATGCAGTGTTTGAACTTTGTCAGCTTTGAGAACAGAGGAATAGTAATTCTGACTTGCTTTCATAGATCTCACTAAATCCATAGGATACTTCAACAGATTGATGATCATCAAAGTATGTTCACTCATTGGATATAATGGAAATACTTTTTGCCAAGCTTTTGGTAAGTCTCTTAATGACCTTAAATGACCCCCACATTTTCTTGTTCTTTCTTTTAGGTTCTGTAGACTTCTGAAGTACCTCACTCAGCACTATCTGAAATTTATCCTTCAAAAATTAAAACAATGTTAAAAGATCTCTGCTTCAGAGCTGGTGATCTAATCTGCTCTGTAACTCTAACTTTCATGTCCTTGGATGCTCTTTATATCAAAATTTAGTCCATCACAATTTCTACAAGGTCTGGTCATATTTTTCTGATGACAATGCATGTGTGTTCAAATACTTCCTGGAGGCAGTTTCTCTAAACTATCTTAAATAATGCTTTGCAGTCCATTCATCTTTAGAGAACTAAGCTATTCAACCTCGACAGCCCACGCAGTGTGTAGCTATTTGTAAGCAAATAAAACACARGATGACATTTTACAATTCAACGGTTCATAACARCTAAGCAGTAATAAAACCATYGTCCTTACCCCGTTCAGGATCATAGCCAAGCATATATTTAGCAAGTTCCAAGGGGACCGCGAATGAAAATTACTACAATCCCAATAGAAAAGAACTTCACTTGCAATTTCATTAAAAATCTTTATACACATTATTATCAAATCTAACAACTTTAGATATGATTTTCCAATGCAGTTATTCTTTATTAATGAGTAAAAGCATAGTCCTAGGTGCATAGCTAGAAAAATAAATAAAATGACAATAGATCGTGCTTAGGTTGATTATACACACACACACACAATCATATATATATATAAACTGAAAGTGTCATTTCTCATGTGTTGTCCACCTTGTGTTTTAAGACAGTCTCACTAACACCTGAGGCTCGTGATAGACTAGAAAACCAGGTCAGTGAGCTTCTGGGAGCATCCTRTCTGTTTCCCTAGCACTGGAGTTTCAAACTCCGGCCACCCTGGCCAGCTTCCTCCATCAGTTCTGGAAATCAAACTCAGGTCCTCATGCCTGCGTGGCAAACAATTCTCCAACTGAGATTGTCCTGAGCTTGTCTCTCCAGCCTGGGTTGACTCTTTTTGCCCTACTAACAAATTATTCTTACCTAAGGATGTGTTCAACCTACCCATGTTTATTGATTCTAGYGGCCAATTGTCATCTGCTTGCAGAGTAACTCAAGTAACAAACGTGCRAGGAAGCTGTGTTTCTGTGCAGTGAAACACCAAGACACCTTCCTTACCTCTCCCCTCTACACTGTGCTAACCATGACTCTCCTCTCAACTAGTATGAAATAACTGTTAGCACCCACTGTGACTGTGCATTCTTTGTCTCCTTGTGCCTAGGCTATTTAATGGAATCATCTACTTTTGTTCATGTTGTCTCAAATGACAGAATTTTATTCTTCTTTATGGCTGAACAGTGTTTTGCAGTCTCTGTTTGCCACATTTCCTTGACCATTGGGTAGTAGAAATGTAGGCTGTTGCTGTTTCTTGGCTACRGTGACTAAGGTGGCAATAATTACTGGATGCATAAATCTCTTTGACATAGTCGCTTCCTGGCTTTGGATAGCACTGTGCTCAGCAACAGCATGCTGGCTCATGTGCTTGTTCTATTTTGAATGTTTTGAGGAATTCCCACACTGTTTTATTTTTAAATAGTGGCTGTAGTAACTTAAATTTCCACCAACCATGCTCAAGAGAGTTCTAATTCTCCACATCCTCATCAACATTTTTTTCTTTAAAAAAAAAAAATACTAATCCTTACTAGAGGTGATATCTCATTGAGAATTTGATGTGTGTTTCCCTAGTAATGACTGATGTTGAATGCTTTTCCATATATTTGCTGCTYCTGTTTGGATCCATTGCTTATTTAAATTGGGGCTATTGTTTTAAGGTTTTGCTGTCTTCCTTGTTGCTGTTTCTRGGCTCTTCCTCCTTCCCCTTCCCAACGCTCCCTCTGCCAATTACTTCTACTTAGTAAGTCTGGACAGTGATCTTTTGTTGGATACACTTTCTCCTGTTAAGATAGGTTGTCTTCATCATAAGGTTTCTTAACATTTAAATACATAATCTGTAATGCGCCTCAAAGGAGTTTCTAAATGACCTTGGTAGTTTGAATGGAAATGGTCCCCTTAGGCTCAGAGATAGGAAATGACACTATTTGAAAGGATTAGGACTTTTGGTCTTACTAGAGTAGGGGTGGCCTTGTTGAAGGAAGTGTGCCACTGCAAGTGGGCTTTGAAGTGTCAGAAGTCTTTTTGCTCTTCCTCCTGCCTGTGGATGTGGATGCAGAACTCTTCATCTACCATGTCTACATGTGTGCCACCATGCTCCCAACCATGAGGATAACGGAATAAACTCTGACACTGTAAGCAAGCCCTGGWTAAGTGCTTTCCTTTGTGAGAGATGCTGAGGTCATGGTGTCTCTTCACAGCAATGGAACTTGGACTAAGACAGTGACTTTAACCTGTAATCTCCATTCCCAAATTTGAATTTAATAAGCATTATATACAGCTATTATTGAGTATAGTACTCAGACTCTGACTTTCTTTACCTATGTCCTAGTCATCACTTAGCACTGTTCTCATTCTGCACTGATCTGAGCTGCAGAGAGTTGCTAGTAGAMACGTGTGTTTTCTTAGACACCCTTGCTACAGCCATGAAAGTAATGATGCTTACCTTTCTTCTCAAGAGAGAATATACCACAGGGAAGCCAAAGAACTGAACTCAGCAGCAGGMTTTGTCCTAGTTTTGAAGCTTAGCATCTTCACCACTGTGCAGTCTCYGTCCTGACTGAGGTTACTGGTCTAGAAGACCCTTCTGTAGATGGTCCATGTGCCTGCACAAACTGTTGGCCTGCGGGATCTCTGAAAACTTTGTCACCTGAGGTGCTTACCACCTAGCCCTCTGATCCACTTCTTCACTCTCATAAGCTCCACTTTAGCATTGGCTCTGAGAACCCTGTCTACTTAGCCACTTTCTTCTGCATTTTTGACTGTCAGAGGTGCTGCCCYCAAGAAATCTCTTGGACTTCTAGATTCATCTTGATATATACTTCCTAGGGTACAGGAGCTTACAGGAGCTGCAGTTGCTTCTGACTACCTTCAGCCAGTAGACCATACTAGAGGGAGATCAGAGAGAGGGAACAGCTGGGACACTGATTGCCCCTCCCCTCTGCTTCCAAGGCTCCAGTGATATCAGCAACTTAGCATACTGTCAGGAGGTTTTTTGTTTTTGTTTTTGTTTTTTTAATCTCACTGTCCTTTATCCCTCCAACTAGCCATTTGATGACAGTGGCTAACAAACACAATTTTTTACATAGTTAGTGGACTCCTATTGCCTCCCRTGGTCTCATTAGAGGGAAAGGTGGTTGTCCAGCAATCCAATAGTTTCCCTTCAAAATGGTTCCTGAAATGGGCTTCCTTGAAGCTGGCATCCTGTTCTGCTAATACATTAATAGTTTCTATGGCCATAACAACACACCTAAGGCTAGGTCCTTGATAAATGGTGGAGATTTACTGACATTCCTTTTGAGACATGGTCCCGTCCCATGGAAGCGTGTTAATCCCAAGAGCAATGGCATAGAGTCCTCTCACTAAACAATGACATAATGTTCTCTCTAATCAGTATCCTAATAATGCCCTCTCATTAAGGAATGAGCGAATATCAACATAGTTCCTCCACTTGAAGGTCCCACTGCCTTGAACATTATCAACCCTGGAACCAACCCAAGATCATCTCATGAAACCTTTAGAGATACATTTTTTAAAATTGAACATATTTTAACAGGCTAACACCCATTTTTCTTAATATGGAGTACCTCGAATC
>BDUI01020232.1:36379-51672 GCA_002335545.1 Apodemus speciosus
AGCCTTTTCAACAAATGGTGCTGGCTCAACTGGAGGTCAACATGCAGAAGAATGAGAATTGATCCATTCTTATCTCCTTGTACTAAGCTTAACCACAGTATTATAACACTTTTTATTATCTGCAGAGAGTAGAAAGGATGGTTCAGTGGGTAAAGGTGCCTGCTGCCAAGCTTGACATCAAGAATTAAAACTCCAGGGTTAACACTGTAGAAAGGGAGAACTGATGCCTACAAGTTGCATCCTCCCTGCCTACATACTATAGTGTACACATATGCAATTGCCCTAAAGTAAATAATTTAATATCACAGTATGCATGAAGCTATTTAGGTGAATTTATTAAATACACTACATGGCCATGAAATTCAATGAACTATAGCTAAGCATGCTATAGAAATAAATATCAAACAAGTAATTTTGTGAGTAAGAAGTAAGCTACTGGAGATTATTTGGTTTTAAGTACATAACTTGGCAGAATTACAGAGTTTACTTGGGGAAAATGCATACAATCACTACACTAACAAGAGGTAAGGTCATGATCAATCTAGTCTATCCTTCCTAAAAATACTTGTACACAAAATGTGTGATGAAACTGTAGTGTTGCACTCATACATTCTTTTCTATCACTGTTTCCTGCCTGCCACCCTAATATGTTAGCTACCAACACATGTTGCTTCTATTTTCAGTCTCTTCTTGATTTCAGAAATAAAGCCACTTCTGCTCTTTCCTGCTTATATCTTAATGTATATCAACATATTACATTTCAGTAATTTATGAACCTCTTTAGCATGTATCTGTCTATTATTGACTATTCAAATTCATTTGCATAGTGACACCAAGAACCTACAAACATTCAAATTTGGGGGCAGGAAAGATGGCTCAGCAGTTAAGAGCTAATACTATTCTTGCAGAGGTCTTGGTTTCTAGTATACAACTTACAACTTGAAGCCTTCTTCTTCAGGCCTTTTCAGGCATTGGATTTACATGTGCGTGCACATGCACTCATGCTCACACATACACAACTAAAAGTAATAAAATGAATGTTGAAAAATTCAAGCCTGCATTTATTGCTTCCATAATAAATTACAACCATATTTAGGATAACTACACATACAGTATCATGAAGAACAGATTACTGGCTAAAGATCTATTTATTCTTCTCTCTCAATACCCACTTACCTGTTTGTCTCACCACTCACCCTTGTCATTTCTAATTGTGTCTGATTGGGATATTCCTATAATACAATTATGCTTTACTATCTTGGTTGCCTCAGAAGTGCATTTCAGTTTCTCAGAAAGTCTTCCCTAACATCATGTGGTCAATAAATCTGTATTTATTGTAAACTGTATTGCACATATTATAATTATCCAACTGCAATTTGCAGGGCTACCCTATAATATGTTGAGCTTTACAGGCATAGAAGCAATACCTGTTTTATAAATTTCAGTTTTAACTAGCATATAAGAAGCTAGTCTGAATGAAAATTAACTATTTATGGAATTCAATAAAAGTGGTACAACTTTAAGTGTCCAAAGCAAGGCTATTTGTTATAAAATTAAGTTCCTTTTTCTCTAATAACCTGTTTTGAACAATGGAATATCTATACTTTTAACATTGTCATCTCAATTAAAATACGGGTATCAGAGTAGGGCACATGAGATCAGTTCTTGATAATTACAAGAAGCTAAGTTATATAACTGCATATTTTTCTTTTCTGATCACTAGTGTTTGCTTTCCACATAGTGAGTTTAACATCTAAATGTGTACTTTTAAGAAATAACAGGTTTGACAAATATATTGAAAATATTGTAGATGAATTGAAAACAATTGATAAAGTGAGGATTTTTTTGGTCTGATTTTGTGATAATACATAATTGTTTGAGATGATGAAACAAATATTTTTATATCAGTATTTTCTAAAACTCTAAAATGGAAGCATCAGCTCTAGTTTTTAGATGAGGAGCCTGAGTCTTATAAAATCATTGAGCTCTGCACGTTTGTCTTCAAGCATATCTAAGGCAAGAATCATTGTATTTCCATGGGAAAAATACTAACTTTTATATTAAAAAGCTGCTACCTTTATAATTAACTCTTCTCATATTTACAACCTGACACTGAAAAGCCTGTACCAAAAACTATCTTTCCTTACATAAGGGAATTCAAGAATATTAATGCCATATAAACATATTTCGTTAAATCACCAAAAGTATTCTTTTTTATTATCAGATTGAATTTAAGAGTAATACGTTTTCAAATTTTAAGGAAGTAAGTGTTATTTTTTCAAGTAAGATGTTACAAAAAGATACATATAAGCAGATAAAATAATTTCTGTTTTGGTAGGATAAAGGGTAGACTTACCAATGCCCATGCTTCTCTTATATATGCCTACTAGAAGAGAGAAGTCCCAGGGCTGGAGTGTGTGAAAATGAAAGGAGAAATATAGTCGTCTCTAATCTTTTAATGTATGTCTGGACCTCATTACTCATTTGAAAAGTCTAACTTCCATCACTTCTATCATTCTCTGCCATTATTTTCTTCACAGAATTACAAGGAATGTTTATTTTAGAAATTTCTTTAGCATCCTGAAAAAAAAAATAAATGTATCTCAGCTGGTTAATACCAATATTCTAGTTTGATTCTCTTAGAAAAACACAAATAATATATATTGAGAATTTCATGGGGAATTGAGGTACCATTGTTCTCATAAATTACTAATACTATTATGGCATTCAGAGAGAATCTATTGTATGTGTTTATAGTTACTCATTTCTTTGAAGTAGTAATTTGTATTAACTTGATATTCAGTTTCATATTGACATTCAGTTTCATATATGTATGTGTTGTATTTAGAATAATTCATTGTAAACATTTTTATTTTTTATTGTTATTACTTTTATTTTTTTTTACATTCCAACCATTGCCCACCTCCTGGTCCACCCTCCCACATTTCCTCATACTATTCCTCTTTTCCCTGTTTCCAAGAGAATTTTGCCCACTCCCCCAGGCCTCCCCAATTTCTGGGTCCTCAAGTCTCCTTAAGGTTAGGCTCATATTTTCTCACTGAGGTCAGATCCAGCAGTCCTCTGCAATATATGAGTCAGGGGCCTTTGACCAGCTTATGTATGCAGCCTGGTTGTTGGCTCAGAGTTGGAGATCTTTCAGTTTAGTTGAGACTGCTAGTCTTCATATGTGTTTGCCCTCCTCCTCAGCTTCATTCAGCCTTTCCCTAATTCAACTACAGGGGTCCTTGATTTCAGTCTAATGTTTGAGTGTAAGTATCTACATCTGTCTCAGTCAGCTGCTTGTTGGGCCTCTCAGATGACAGCCATGCTGTGCTCCTGTCTGTAAGCACACCATAGCATCAGTAATAGTGTCAGACCTTGGAGCCTCCCCTTGAGATGGATCCCAAGTTGGGCCTGTAACTGGATTACCTTTCCCTCAGCCTCCTCTCAATTTTTGTCCCTGCAGTTATTTTAGACAGGAACAATTTTGGGTCACGATTTTTGACTGTGGGATGGCAACCCCACCCCTCTACATTTTACTGGAGGTGGAGTCTAAGAGTCCCATCTTCCCATTGTTGGGCATTTCATCTAAAATCCCTCCCTTTGAATCCTGACTGTCTCTCACTTCCCAAGTCTCTGGTACTTTCTGTAGGGTCATCCTAACTTCCTACCTCCTGATGTTGCATATTTACATTAATTCTATTGTCCCTCATGATTTCTCTCCTGTCTCCTCTTCCCCATACTTGATAATGTTCTGATTTCTCCCTTCTCCTCTCCCTCTCAGGTCACTCCCTCCATCTGCCTCCCTGTGGTTATTGTCTTCTCCCTCCCAAGTGGGTTTGAAGCATCCTAACTTGGACTCTTCTTAAGTTCTGTGGATTGTATCCTAGGTATTCTGTACTTTTTTTCTTTTTTTGCTAGTATCCACTTATTAGTGAGTACATACTATGCATGTCATTTTGGTTCTGAATTATCTCATTCAGAATGATATTTTCTACTTCCACCCATTGACCTGTAAAACATATGATTTCCTCATTCTTAATAGCTAAATATTATTCCATTGTGTAAATGAACCACATTTTCTAAATCCACTTCTCATTTGGGTTCTTTCCAGCTACTGGCCATTATAAATAGGGCTGCTATAAACATGCAAGAGCATGTGTCCCTGAGGCATGATATAGCACCATTAAGGTATTTATTAATCTATTAATTATTCATAATCATTAAAACAATTAATTATTCTATTATTCACTAATCTATACACTTAATTATTCTATTATTCACTAATCTATTTTCTATCTTTGAGGAACCTCCAGATTGATTTCTAGAGTGCTTGTACCAGTTTGCAATCCCACCAGCAATGGAGGAGTGTTCCTTTTTCTCCACATCCTCACCAACAAATGCTGACACCTAAATTTTTGATCATAGCTATTCTGATTTGTATACAGTGGATTGTCAGGGTCCTTTTGATTTGCATTTTTCTGATGACTAAGGACTTTGAACATTTCTTTAAGTGCTTCTTGGTCATTTGAGATTCCTCTTTTGTGAAATCTCTGCTGTAGCTCTATACCCCATTTTTTGATTGAGTTATTTGAGTTTTTGGAGGTAAGCTTCATGAGTTCTTTGTATATTTTGGATATTAGCCCTCTATAGGATGTAGGGTTGGTAAAGATCTTTTCCCAATTGGTGGGTTGTCATTCTGTCCTATTTATAGTGCCCTTTGCCTTACAGAAGCTTTTCAATTTTATGAGATCCCATTTGTTGATTATTAATCTAGAGCATGAGATATTGTTGTTCTGTTCAGGAAATTTTCCACTGTGCAGATGTGTTTGAGGCTTTTCCCCACTTTCTCTTCTGTTAGATACAGCATATCTGGTTTTATGTGGAGTTCCTTCCTTGATCCACTTGGACTTAAGCTTTGTACAAGAAGATAAGAAGGGATCAATTTGCATTCTTCTACTGTCATTTTAACAAGCACCATTTGTTGAAAATGCTGTCCTTTTGCTTCTAGATGGTTTTGACTTTTTTGTCAAAGATCAAGTGACCATTGGTGTGTGGGTTTATTTCTGGGTCTTCTGTTATATTCCACTGCTATACCTGGGTCTTCTGTTATATTCCACTGCTATACCTTCCTGTTTCTGTACAAATTTAATGCAGTTTTTTATCTTGTTTTTTTTATCACTGTTTTTCTTTATAGTACAGCTTGAGGTCAAGGATGGTGATTCCCCAGAAGTTCTTTTATTGTTGAGAATAGTTATCAATATCTTGGTTTTTTGTTATTCCAGATGATTTTGAGAATTGTTCTTTCTAAGTCTGTAAATAACTGAGTTGGAATTTTGGTGGGGATTGCATTTAAATTGTAGATTGAATTTGGTAAGATGCCCATTTTTACTATGCATTGAAATATATATTTTACTTATTATTTACACAATTTCTTTCAAAAGCAACCAGAATTAGGGTAACAGATATTTACCACTTCTATACTTATTCACATATTTCTTTTTTTCAATTGATTATTTTATTTACAATTCAAATTTTATATCCTTCCCAGCTTTCCCTCCACAAAACCCCATTCCCACCTCTCCCCACATTCCTCCCACTTCCTCTATGAAGGTGCTCCCCTACCTGACCACCTACTATTGCCTCAATCCCCTAGCTATTAAACAGATAGTAGATAGCTTAATATTAATATTTTTGCAGATAATACAAATATTTCCCATATGATATGTTTTGTATATTTTAGTACTCATTTCTTGAAATTATATATGGTATGCTTTCCTATCAATCTATATTTTCCCAAAGATATAATTTGTTTAGTGTTTTAGTTATATTAGTGTTCTAATCAGGTAAATAAGTAAAAGATATTAACTCTGGGTTTTGGCTCACTGATACCTCAAAGAAAATATCAACCTCTACTGTCTTCATATAGAAAAACATGGATATTTTAATAAATAATATAGGAATAACATATGCTTGTAAATGAGAGTTATTAAAGAATACCATAGAATGTGATATTGTGGAAAATAAAAAGAGATTACAGAGATGAACCACTGTTTAAGGGAATTTGTTGTTTCTGAAGAGGGCTTAGTTTCATACAGTTCACACTTGCCTTAATCCTAGCTCCGGAGGATCTGACACCTTCTGGCCGCTTGGCTCCTGTGCACACATGGTGCATATACATAATACAGTCAAGCACATATTCAAGTAAAATAAAAACATAATGAGAATTTTGTTCTTATCAAAATTATAGGAAAAAGTTTTCTAAATCATTGGAAACCCTCTAGAATTTGATTATGAATAACACAGAAACAAAAAACAACACAATTGCCTTTCATTTAGAAATTAATAGTTTTTAATCATACGAACTATAAAATATATATACCAAACTGATAATGTTTCAAATAATTAAGTAGATAATACACTTTTGTCCTGTACATAATAATTTTATTCTGTAAGAAATTAAGTTAGCATGTTTTCATACCTCCTTTGACTGTGGGCTCCAATAATTGAACTCAGTGGGATTTGATAAATGGAAAGGAATAAGGAGTTTGGAAAGAAACATGTGGGGAACCTTAAAGGAATTGGAAGGGAAAATAGGGGGTAGATATTATCAAAGTACACTGTATAGATGCATGAAATTCTCAAAAATTAAGTGAAGTATTATCTAAAATGAATTAAAAAATAAAATTTGAAAATGTCAAGCTTTTCTCAATACTGTCTTCAAAATTTCTCAGTTAATGTCTGTTTGTCATGTTTACTCACCTTTTTGCATAATCAATTTATTTCATTCTTCCAGATCAGTCCTATCATCACAGAAATATTTAATTCTTCCTGAAGGAACATTTCATAGTTTAAGTTTGAAACAATCTTATTTATATTATGTTACAATTTTAATTTTAATATTGTAGGGAATGATTGGCAGTCATGGAAAAGATAAACTGGTTCTGAGTGCTAATATATAAAGTCAACAATAAAAATTTCATCATGCATAAGGATGTACGTATTTATACATATACACATTCACAGTTATACATGTTATTTTCATATTGAATGCAGTTCTACATGAAAATTATGGAAGATAAATACCATCTATTTAATGATAATTACTCTAGGAAGAATAGATATTGTTGATTAAGTTTTAACTTCCATTTTATACACATCTGGTTTTCTGTCTTGTTTTGTTTTAGCATCAGGTATTGATGAGTTTGTTTTCTTTTTTTCTTAGATATTTTCTTTGTTTACATTTCAAATGATACTCTCTTTCCTAGTTTCCCATCTAAAAACCCCCTATACTAACCCCTCTCCCTCTGTTCACCAAACTACCTGTTTCCCTGTCTTAGTATTCCGCTACACTGGGGCATCAAGCCTTCACAGGACCACTGGCCACTCCTCCCATTGATGTCCAACAAAGATATGCTCTGCTACATATACGGCTGGAGCCATGGGTCCCTCCATGTGTATTCTTTGGTTAGTGGTTTAGTCTCTGGGAGCTCTGGGGGTGCTGGTTGGTTCATATTGTTGTTCCTCCTATGGGGCGGCAAATCCGTTCAGCTCCTTGGGTCCTTTCTCTAGCTCCTACATTGGGGACCCAGGGTTCAGTCCAATGGTTGACTGAGAGCATCCACATCTGTAATTGTCAGGCATTGGCAGAGCCTCTCATGAGACAGCTATATCAGGTTCCTGTCAGCAAGTGCTTGTTGGCATCCACAATAGTGTCTGGGTTTCATAACTTTATATAGGATGGATCCCCAGGTGTGGTAGTCTCTAGATGGCCTTTCATTTAGTCTCTGATCCACAATTTGTCTCTTTATCTCCTTCAATGGTTATTTTGTTCCCCCTTCTAAGAAAGACTGAAGTATCCACACTTTGTTCTTCCTTGTTCTTGAGCTTCATGTGGTCTGTGAATTCCCCACTCTCATCAATGAACTGATCATGGAAACAGAATCTAAACAGTGAAACTAACAGACGTTATGAACCAAATGGATTTAATAGGTATCTATAGAACATTTTATCCTAAAACAAAAGAATATACCTTCTTCATAGCACCTCATGGTACCTTCTCCAAAATTGACCATATAATTGTTCACAAAACTTGCCTCAAGAGATACAAGAAGTTTGAAATAGCCCTATGCATACTATTATATCACCAAGGACGAATGCTGTTCTTCAGTAACAACAAAAACAATAGAAAGCCCACATGCACGTAGAAGCTGAACAACACTCTATTCAATGATAACTTGGTCAAGGAAGAAATAAAGAAATTAAAGACTTTTTATAGTTTAATGAAAATGAAGCTACACCATACCCAATCATACCCATACACAATGAAAGCAGTGCTAAGAGAAAAGTTCATAGCTCTGAGTGCCTCCAAAAAGAAACTGGAGAGAGCATATACTACCAGCTTGACAGCACACCTGAAAGCTCTAGAACCAAAAGAAGCAAATACAGAGGAGTAGACAGCAGGAAATAATCAAACTCAGGGCAGAAATCAACAAATTAGAAACAAAAAGAACTATAAGGAGAATCAACAAAGCCAGGAGTTGGTTTTTGAGAAAATCAACAAGATAGATAAACCCTTAACCAGACTAATCAGAGGGCACAGAGACATTATCCAAATTAACAAAATCAGAAATGAAAAGGGAGCCATAACAACAGAAACTGGGGAAATACATAAAAAAGCATCAGATCCTACTATAAAAGCCTATACTCAACAAAACTGTTTATTTTCAATATATGTAATTTTGTAAACTTCATCTGACCATAATATAAAAATACACTTGAAATTGAAAGGGAGTTTTAGCTACATTCTAAAGTTCTTTCTATTGCAGGATTAGGGAAGCTTCAGAAGAAGCTAAAAGTGAGTTAAGTGGGTACTTACTGCAGGTCACCTTATTCCTAGGCTGACATTTTATATATAGTAGTTTACTATATATAATATTTACATGTGGCAAGTAGTGAAATGCATTTAATAGCAATAATATGGATTAATATCCCCATATGATTTGGTGCAAGTCATGGTGAGTCATGTGATTAAATTCCATATTTTAATTAATGGGTCCTTTCTTTATTTAGAGTTAACACACATTGAAAATAAACAATACAATAAAAATTACATTACTGGAAGATCAAGCCAAAAAAGAGATTGGGAAACATGTTCCAAGGATTCAATTCRTATTTGTTGAAATAATGAATAATGGGATTTTATTCAGTTCACTTTATGCTTATGTAAGAAAGTAAACACAAAATTAAGACTGAGAGTCCCTTGATTATAATTCCTTGCCACATTTGTCAAACTTTCCAGGGACTAAATCTAAATACAATTATATAAGACAAATTTATTAGTTTTAATTTCTTGAAAATATTCTTTAAAAAATATAGATTCCCAACTGTAAGTAGAGCTAGATCTCTGTTGTCCTGTCTGTGATTAGGTAACTCATCATTATTCTACTAATTAATGCATTATTTTTCAACCTTGGCTGAACATTAGAATCATTTGGGGAGCTTTTAAAAATCCCAGGCCTAGGAATCCTGAACACAGAACCAATTACCTCGAATTTCCAAGGCTGAAACCTAGGCATCAGTCCTTTTTAGAAGCTCCCCAGGTGGTTCCAAAGTGCAGTCACATTTGAGAATCACCAATACAATGGAAATCATCATGATTTTCCCTTATAACAAGAGAGATGAATTTTCTTATCAGAGACACTGTACCTCAGAAAACTGGCAAAGAAGTTAGCAGACATTCAGTGCTTTATATTTTCCATGAATTTATTTTAAATGTAGATCAGTAATGAAACAGAAGGCTCAAATATTAAAACATAATCCTGGATCTTCATTTGGGCACATAGCCTGAGAAGGTATTGATAAATTGTATTTACTCAGGGAAGGTTGGCACCTTATAAATAACTTCAGCTAATATCAAGATGTGCCCAGGGCCATAGTGCACTTAATGAAGAGAAAGAAGTGTTAAGTCACAGGCTTAATGATTTGTGTTTTGATTGACTTCATGGGATTATGAGAGTTACATTCTGATTCTCATGGGCTTTCTATAATCATCAGTTACAACCTAAAATAATCACCTCTCCTTAAATCTGAATTTACAAATGCAGAAACAAGTATGTGAATACAAATCAGAACCTGAAGATAACTAGAATCGAATGCTCCCAGTGTATTTGATTTTTCCTTCTAACAGGAAGAGTCATTCAACTGCATGCTTAATTTTCCTCCAATAATTATGTATTGTAGTTTTAGATTTTCCTTAAACACCTGTAACTCAAGTTGTGGTATGTTATTACTCTACACAAAAATCTTATTCTTAGGAAATTTTTCATGATTTCCTAGAGTATTTAAATAACTGGTTCACACTGATAATTCTTGCATGTAGTTTCTAATTCATGTTTCAGATGGTACTCAGTAAAGAATGTTCATGACATAAAATGTTAATTTGTAAAATGTATCTAATCTGTTTTCAAGTATATCGATTATTTTCAAAATACTCTTTGTAAAGCATATATCAATATCATAGTAATAAGAAAAACATATCTACAGAAGCTACTTTGGAGTCTCTTTATATAGATGTAGTCATATATAAATTTAAATATAGATCTTTAACACATGAGCATGAATAGTATATAAACATGGAATTGAATTATTTCATTGACTACTCAGTCTGTGTCAACAAGATAGTGACAGGTGTCTAATTACTGTTTCATGCCTTGAATTTGCATACTCAATTATGTATGTGTAGAGGAATGTGTATACTATATAAGTATGTTCATTGAACTCAGTCACACTGAAAACAAATTCCCATGAGAATGTTTACTTTTTTCTAGGTTTATCTCATTTTATTTCCTCTCTTTTGCTATATTAGCTTTGATATTCATGAAGCAGCAGGAAAACTAAAAGGGAAAGATTACAGTGTCATTATTCTTATACAATTTATTTTTTAATTTACTTTATATGATGATCATAGCCACCTCCCTCCTCCCTTCCTAGTCCTACCTTTACAAATCCCCTCATTCTGCCTTTTACAAAGTCAAATAGCCTGGAGCTAGAGCCCCTTTACATTTGTAGCAAATTTTCAGCTTAGTCTTCATATGTTCCCTGACATTCCTCTTCTCCTAGCTGGGCTTGCTGGTTGGGTCTCATTGGGGGAGAACATGCCTAGTTCTGCTAAGAGTAGACGTCCAAGGGTTGGGTGGTACTCATGGGGTCTCCCTTTCTCTGGGTATATTTACTTTACTTAGTTGTATTAAATCCTGGAGAAAGTAGGAACACACTAAACTGTGTGAAATATTTGTAGAGAAATCCAGGTAAGAAGAAAGTATAGAGGAATTGATATATGATAAACTATATTTATACTGCAAAACAGCAGTATGAATGATATTTAAGTAGAGGTTAATGTACGGAAGGCAGGATGGCCAAGGCGAGTCTAAAGCCAGACAAGAGTAGTAAAAATAACTCAAAGCAAATTAAATAAACAGGGACATGTTAGAGCTCTAAATAATTGTACTTCTAGTGATGAAATTGATGTCTGTCTAGTTTTGAGAAAGAATATAACTAGAAACTTCAGGGTTCAGCATGGCCCCACATTGTAGAACAAATACTTCACTCACCTTTAGCACATTTTCTCCTTTTAGCCATGTGTGAAATGATCAAACTATTTCTGTTCTATAAAGATCTTGATGAGTATGAGCTATTTATCCCATGAAAATCATTTCTCTTCCTTTGACTTTAAATCCCTGAAACGTTTCTATTCACAAATAAAGGGTTATATATTATTTATAGCTATGCCAAGAATGTCATAATTACCTAGCTTGTTATCTTTCAATGTTCAAAAGAGGCAAAAGAGATTTTTGACTAATATTTTTTGTGATTAGGAACCAAATTCTAAATGCCCTTTGAAAGATATTGAACTTTATTCTAAAATTTCAAACAGTAGACTTTGAAGAACTTTAAACATAAGCATGACATGATGGCTGATTTTACTTTATAGACATATAATTCTGACTTTATCCTAAAGCATTAATTAGAGGCTATAGTTCATAATTTGAAATGGACAATGTACTGCCATAATCTCTCCTACTTGGAATGCACACAAACAACAGAAATGTTATGGAYTTGATGAGCCACAACTAAGATTTGCTAATGTGAGGAGCTGAGAAGCAGAGAAGAATGTTTTAGATACAATGACAGATGGCATTTACCTAAATGAATTTCTTCTGTGAAATACCAAGATATTTTGCACTAAACTTAAAAATTTTAAAGTTAAGTGCAGAAGAGAGTTTAAAACAACTTAAAACAGGATCTCTACAAATGAAAAATACAAAGAAAATAATACACACAATGATAAATAGTTACAGTACCATGGCCCTAAAATAATATCTGCCTTCATTAGCACTTAATACTATATAGGAATAGAAGTCAGAGTAGACATACACCTGACATGGCAGCAAAAGCTTAATAAAAAATAGTCTAGCTAACTTTTCTAGAATTAGATGTGGAGGGCAATGTAAGTAAAAGTTCTAGCATGTATAGCAAGACAAAAATAATGTTCATATTTATTAACCTGTTCTGTTTGAAAAATTATACATTAATATGTGAACCACGCACTTGACAAAAAGCCTTGGAAGGTTAGTTTTTTACTTTACTAGATATCCCGAGGCTAAAAAATGCAATCAAACATAAATTTTGTATAAGACTCATAATTAACCTGTAGTCTAAAAGTAGGAAATGACAATTATATTTCTAAGCAAAATATACATTTAGACCAAATCGCGAAGTATTCTTCCAGTTAAGTGTCTGATCAACAGAACCCCATAAGGAACAGTCAAAAAAGACAATAGGAACAATTTGCTATTGGAAAAATATAAACACAATCTTCTAATACCATAAGTATGACCCTAAGACATTATAATGGGATTATCTTTCGTGGACTGTAAGTTAAATGTTTTACAATATAAAAGCTGAATGGTGATATAATTTTAAGAAAAGTATGAACCAATATATTTTATAACAGGGAAATTTTAAAGAGTAGCCAAGTGAGCAGAGAAAATGTTGGAAATAACCTTTCCTTGCAGTTTAGGCTATGAACCATAGTGAATATACAAACAATAACAACTGAACTTCAAAATACATAATTTCAGAAAGAAAAATAAAGATAATTAAAATAAAAACCTCTAAATAGAGAACTAAGGCAATTGTTTACATTAAGAAATATATGTACTATGGTTTAAATTTTCTTCTTATTAATATTAGCTGTTAAAACAAAACATGCCAGAGTTATCAAAGAACTAAATAAACATAATTTTTACCTTAAACTTTAGACTTTCACAGGAAGCCAAACTACCACTACCACCAAAGAAGTGTATATAGAAATAATTTCAGTTATTCAAGGAATCAGAAAACTTCTAACCCAAAATAGGTTCTGAAGTAATTGTTAGATATTTTATGGAAGAATAAGAAATGAGGCAGAAGTGTAACCTAATATTGAAAATAAGCAAAGAACTAAGGAAGGCCTAATATTATATACTACTAACTTGTAGAAGTTACAGTAAAATAGTGGATCACAAAATGAGTAAAATTAAAAATAAGGTAAATTTCTTATTAAGTATCTAAAAATAAAAAACCTAACAAGGTAAAGCTTAACAGAAGAGCAAAAATACTTTGCTAAAATAGCATGTAGAGGTAGAAATAATTACTAAAATTGAAAAAAAACAGTTTAAGATTTTGGTTAATGGGTAAAAGGCTCACTAGAAATTTCCCAGCAATAAAACCCAAGAAAACAGATTGTACTGAGGCATGGCCCATCAAAGTTTATAAGAAATAATCAGTGACAATCCAGTAACAACAATCAGAAAAACAACACACATTCTAAGCATCTAGAAAAAGACAATACAGGGCAGAGCAGCAGCAAGATTACAAGGAATATCTGGGAAAAACCTCTCTCCATGGTACAGAGGGTCAGCATTGGTATTTGACAGAACAGAGGCAATATGCCATATCAAAAAGATTTCTGCCGTAGAGGTCACCACCCCAACAGCCTTCATTGGCCACACTCTCAGGAAACTTGAGCACCCACTGATACATGTCTGTACCTCAAACTTGACCAAAAGAATACATGAGACTGAAGGAAAAGCTTCCATTCAAACCAGAACAACATTAAAGGAGCTAAAAGAAACCTGGAAGGAACCAAAAGATACAAAGGAACCTTCAAAGACACGGTAAGTAGCACATGAGATATTTTTAAGAGCTACAGAGGGGATAAAATCAGCATTCAAAATCAGAGAACTGAAGACTTTACAGAAAATGGATAGATCTGAGATTCCACGTATGAAACACTTATTCAAAAAATGTAGTCTGGCTTAGTGTGCATGGCTTCTCTGCCTCAGCATCCTGAAAGATGGGACATTTTTGTTACGATAGTATATCATCACCCCCTCCCTCCAGTGTACCATGAGTCAAAATATTTACACTACACCATATACTTATGATCCCCTTCTTTGCTTTCTACCATAAAAATTAACACAGAGTTATATTGTGATTTTTACTTTACTGACAATCTTATCTCTCCAAAAAGTAATACATCGCTAGACATACCATACTCCTTAAAATAATTAGTGCTAGACTATATTCCTTAAAATAATTAGTGCTAAGGGACTGGTTGTTTAACCACCAACTATTACTATATTTACACAGAGGATCTACACCTGGATAGTGACTGTTCTTATACAAAATATTTTACTCACAGGACAGGACTGAGAGTAAAGCTCAGTGCCTTAACACTGGGATTTAATAAATAAAAATTATATCTAAACCATACTATACAATCTAGTTTCACCAGAATATTTGAGACACTTCCTCCAAAAGATGAAAAAAATGATCAAAAGAAATAAAAACAATTAAACAAACAATCTAACTCCTAGAAGGTAATGGCCAATGCAAATGCACAAGTAGCATAAATAAAACAAGACAACATGTATCGTTCCGAATCTACCAAATCTGAGTTACGTACCTCAGTGGAAAGTGACTTAGTCAAAGCATCAGACAAAGAATACACAAAGAATACAAAAGAATAAAAAAAGAGTGATAGCCAGTATGTTCACAAAATGAAAAAGGACGCAATGAACTCTATGGAGAATGCAAACAAACAGATGAATAAATTAAAATGAATTAGTCCAGGATATAAAGATAGAATTCAATAAAGTGAAATGCTGAAGAAAAACAAAACTGATACTATGAATAAAAACTTGAGCAAATCAGAAATATCAAAGAAATAGATAAAATTTCAATTTATG
>BDUI01020233.1:0-12459 GCA_002335545.1 Apodemus speciosus
AAATAAAGAATATATCCAATAAAAAAAAAAAGAATTTTTACCTGAAGAACTTCGAATGGCTGAGAAGCACGTTAAGAAATGTTCAGCATCATTAGTCATTAGAGAAATGCAAATCAAAACAACCCTGAGATTTCACCTCACACCAGTTAGAATGGCTAAGATTAAAAACTCAGGAGATGGGATCCAGTTTTGTAGGAGAGTATCAGAACAGAGAAATGGTGGGGGGTGATTGGGGAATGGGCAGAGGAAAGAGGACTTATGGGACATATGGTAAGGGGGGAACTGGGAAAGGGGAAAGCYTTTGGATTGTAAACAAAGAATATAGAAAAGAAAGACAAAATGAAAAAAGAGCTCAGGAGACCGCAGATGTTGGCAAGGATGTGGAGAAAGAGTAACACTCCTTCACTGTTGGTGGGAATGCAAGTTGGTACAACCACTCTGGAAATCAGTCTGGTGGTTCCTCAGAAAACTTGGCATGACACTTCAGGAGGACCCTGCTATATCATTCCTGGGCATATACCCAGAGGATTCACTGACATGCAATAAAGACACATGCTCTACTATGTTCACAGTACACTTATTCATAATAGCCAGAAGCTGGAAAGAACCCAGGTGTCCCTCARTGGAGGAATGGATACAGAAAATGTGGTATATTTACACAATGGAATACCACTCAGCAATTAAAAACAATGAATTCATGAAATTCTTAGGCAAAAAGTTGGATCTGGAAAATATCATCCTAAGTGAGGTAACTCAGTCACAAAAGAACACACATGGAATGCAGTCACTGATAAGTGGATATTAGTCCAGAAGCTCTGAATACCCAGGACACAATACACATATCAAATCATTCCCAAGAAGAAGGAAGGAGATGGCCCTGGTCCTGTAAAGGCTTGCTATAGCATTGTAGAGTATTACCAGGACAGAGAATTGGGAGGGGGTTGATTGGAGAACAGGCAGAGGGAAGAGGCTTATGGGACTTATGGGGAGGGGAGAACTGGGAAATGGAACATCATTTGGAATGTAAACAATGAATATAGAAAATAAAAGAAAATAAATATATTATATGCATGTATAAAATTCTCAGTAACAATTTGCATAATATATTTTTCATCATAAGTCTTTATAGTCCTTAACATTCTTAAACCTTCAAGATCATCCTTCAGCTTCAGCAAGAATTTGGGAAAAGTTCCGTATGCTGTATTTCCCAAAGCACTTATAATCAAAGTAAGATATTTTCTGAAGTTTTGTCATAAAAACCATGGGATTAAAAATGTAAAGGAAATGAAATAAATGAACATCCTTGCTTTTTCACAATCAATGTTCAAAGGTTAATTTGTAGGGTAACCACTAAATAGTTTTATTTTAGAGAGCATAATTATCATAGGAAATAAAGCTCATTCCAGGAGATATTACTTTTTTATAGAAGAATGTATGTTATTCTTTTATAGAAACTCTCTTTTGTGTTTCTTCTCCACTCCTACCCTTAATATTTTGCAAGAAGCAGCCATACTGCTTGCTTTTTGAGCTTTGGGAAAGTGCTGTTCAATGTGAGATAATTTTTATTGCCTTATTATAGGAATGCAATGGTTGGCTGTTCATAATTTATTTTTTACTATTAACTTTAACTTCCATGGAGAAATCAATAGTGTTCTATAGCTCTGTTCCTCAAAATATTCTGATCTTCTCCCTCATACATGATGTTCTGGAAGATGAAGAATAATATTACATAATGATCTTTGTCAAATTGTGTCACTTGAAGGTGCTACCTGTTTTCTTTGCTTACTGGTTTTAAAATTGAGAATAATGATCTCAAAGCCACTCTGATAATTAAAATGATTAGATGTAAATTGCTACATATTTATTCAAAACACAAGTCAATGTTTTAGTACTATTAACTCCTCTCTATTTTTTCTGCTTCAAGGGCTGATGGAGATTTATACATATTTCCTAGAATAATTGAATCCCATGATTTATACAGATTATGGATTTGAAAACTGGATGAGTACATTTATTGAATTTCTTTGTCAAGTCAAGTTACAGTTTTATCTGTCACCTACTGTACATTTTACTTTCCTATGCACTGAAGAAAATAATAGCCCTGTGAACTCACATAATAGATACCTAATCTCAAGGATCTAAGAATATTGTTGAAGTACAGTCCTACTTTTTGCCTTCTACTTCCTCTCCTTATATAGAAGAATATTAAGGAATAAGAGCTGCACAATCAGAATATGTCAAATGCTTGGTATTGATTACAATAACTAGCAGGGTTTGCATGAAGGACAGGATTGATGATTATGGCACTAAATGTTGTATTTAGGTACAAAGGAGAGTTCCAGATTGAAAAAAAGGACATCAACTAGAGATATGAACAAAATCCATGAATGATAGATGTATAGACACTGATCATATGAAAGGTGACCAAACCTTATGCCTAAGATACATGTAGTCAATGAACTGATGAAATTAAACCTTGAAAGTTAAATGGTTAAGACTCAACTTAGAGAAATCATATCTCCTTCAGCCTTTACATGCTATTGGCTTTTTAATTTTTTCATTAATTCTTCTGTCATATAATATGTCACAACCACAGCTCACCTGTCCTCCATTCATTTTAATCCACTACCCTGGCTTTTTAAGCACTTGAACTTCAAATATGGTCCTAAAATAATATGATGAATTTAATAATATACAAAAGCAAAGTGATGTCATATGAAGTATGATCTAGATTATTTAAACTCACTTTGATTTTCTCCTGAGGTTTAACGTCAGCCTACATATATACTTCGTTTGGATATCCACTCTTAAATTCATGATTCTTCTTGAAAGAAAGACTAACTCAGGGCATAACACTGCCAACCTTTTAACTTAGTTCAAAAATTGAAACCCTGAGATTAGCAGTATCTGAGAACATGAGGCAGAAAAGGACAGAGTGTTTGTTATGTACTTCATGTACGTGTGTAGTTCCAGGTTAGACAATGAACTATGGTAAGAATAATCAGTTGTCTTTTTTTTATTGGATATATTCTTTATTTACATTTCATTTCCCTTTTTCCTGGTTTCCCCGCACCACCCCAATGTCCCCTATGTCTTTTTACCTCTCCTCTCCCCCTCATTCCCCTATTCACCCCTTCTCATTTTYCTGTTTTGGTATTCTCCTACACTGCTGCATTGGGCCTTTCCAGAACCTGGGTCCACTCTTTCCTTCTTGTCGGACAGCATTTGGTAGGTGGATTGTGTCTTTGGTGTTCCAAGATTMTADGYTAATATCCACTTATCAGTGAGTGCATGCCTTGGGTRTTCTTTTGAGACTGGGTTACTTCACTCAGTATGATGCTCTCCAGCTCCATCCATTTCTCTAAGAATTTCATGAATTCATTGTCTTTTTAGTGGACCTAGGAAAGCATTACCTACGCTTTCCAGCCCGGATATACCAGCCTTCCAGCCCGGATATGTGAGCCTTATGCTCTAGAACATTGATCACAAAATATTTCAAACTAGATGGTTTAAATGAAAGCAATTAATTTTCTCACAGTTTGGAAGGCAATAAGCCTTCCCAGATGTTAGTGGAATCTGGTCTCCACACAGCACTTCCTCTGAAAACTGAAAGAAGATTCCTTTGCTACCTCTTGCCACCTTCTGATATTTGTCATTAGTCCTGTTGTTCTTTGGGTTTGTAGATGCATGGCATCAACCTGTGCCTCTTATTTCATTTTCTTCTGTGACCTACTCTCTCTGTCTCTTCTCTTTTGCAAGAACATGATTCAACAGGCTTAAGGGCCCAAGCTATTCTACAAAGAGTTCATTTTATACATGTTAATAAGGAGTTCCTCCAAAAATTATCATATTTTCAATCGCTAACAATAAAATGCCAACAAAACTTTTGAATGACCACAATCCAAATGTGAAATTTTCTGAGAAATGTAAATGAGCACTTTGGGGAATTCATGGACAAACAATAGCACATTTCCTCAGAGTCTGAGACAATTTGGAAATGCATCGTGGATGCTTCAGAATTTTTGAGCCTTAGTCTGAGCCTACTGCCAATACTTCTGCTTTTGATAATTGAGCTTTAGTAATAAACTGCATGGCTGGAATCAAAGATGCACATGATTCTATGGAGATTTGAATTTATGCATGTTTTATATTCATCATGACATTTGAGTCTCATAATTGAACTGTAAATCATAGAATACTATTCTTGAAGATTTAAATAAGATTCACTGTAGTCGACAATAATTGAAATTTAAAATAAAATTATAAGCAGAGCAGCACGTTCTGACTTTATCCCCTAATTGAAGAACACCCGCAAGCTTCTTATTCCTGACAGGCTTAACCACCAACCAATTAGCTCTTCAGCAAGGCCGTGCCACAGAGAGCCTAGAAGTTTTGCAGCATCTTTTCTAAAGAACAAAGAAAAGAGGTGAACAGGTCACATTCAGGCTATTGTCTATCAATTTGGATTCTCATTAAACTATAATTTATCTAGAGACAAAGAAGGAAAAGGGTGTAGCAAGAAGCCAAGCCTGATTCTTCTATTTTTATATAAAAAATAACCCAAAGTTGGTAGGAAATATTTGTCCTAATAGAAATCATGTACAATGTCTTCAAAGAACAAATATGATTTGGGGATCTGCGAGATCATTCAGAGAATAAGGTGCTTGCCACAGAAGTTTGATTACCTGAGTTTAATACTCAGAACCCACATAAAGATGGGAGAAGAAGAAAAACAACTCCTGAAAGTTGTGAACTCCTGTCATGTGAACTTTAGTATACAAACACACACACACACACACACACACACACACACACAAACACACACACAGATAGATAGAGAGAGAGAGAGAGAGAGAAAGAGAGAGTGAGAGAGAGACAGAGACAGAGAAAGAGAGAGAAAGAGAGAAAGAGAATGACAGAGAATTAATTAATAAAATAAGTTAAAGTAAAGAAAAATCTATGACTTTTAAAGAGACAAAGTTATTTAGTTAAGATTTTTTTTATACCATCTCTAAGTTCTTTGCCTGTCCTATGGAACACCAGGTGCCTACTCTTTGCATTAAATATATGTACACTTGATGCCCTTATTCAATATAATCTGGTTTCTTAACTCCTGAGTTGTATGGATTCTATGAAATGTGATTTTTATACTAGTGAAACCAGCTGTTTTGTGTCTTAGAAGATAAGATTATCTTTGGGAAATTATTCTTTGCCATGTTTTCCAGTCAAAATGTAATTGGTTGGCATTTTGAACTGCCACTGAACTCTTCGTTGCTCAAAATAACTGACTCTTGGGAAAATAAAGCCTTCCTATTATTTTAAGATCAAAAGTTGAACCATCTCAGTAGAAGACAAGGCTGTCAGGTTGCCTCTTGTAATACTCTAAATACAGCTGAGACTAATTCCTCAGCTGTATATATAACCAAAACATCTTATACCTGAAATCTGCCTTAAAACATAGTATTTAAAACAATTGCAACCTTTAATTCCCTCTTATTCTATAGCTCAAACACAAGCCTAAATAGTAAGAAATTTGTTATTTGAGTAGTTTTTTTAATCACTCTCCACTTTCTGAAACTTTTCTGTCTCTAAATCTACAAAATGTTAATTTTTTCAAAAAAAATGTCTTCTATAAAAGGCAATTAGAACAAAAATCATATTTGTCTCACTGATTCTTCCTATCAGGCGTATTTTCTAGAAATTCAACAAGTTCAGTTGAAGGTGTGCAGGTGGCATTGGCATGTTGCCCAAAGGCGCTTTCTTTGTTTTCTTTCTATTACTGTGATAAACACAACACCCAAAAGCAAATAGGAGAGAAAAAGTCTTATTTAGCTTATAAATCCTTGAGAAAAGCCAAGGCAGGAACTCAGGAAGAGCAGAAAGCTGGAGGCAGAGGCTGAGACACATACCAAGGAGGAGAGTTGCTGAGGTTACTCCCTATGGCTTGCTCAGCTTCCCTTTTCTGTTTGTCCAGGGATTTATTTATATACTTTTAATCCAGATCCCAGCCCCATCTCCCTCCTCTCCTCCCAGTCCCACTCATACAAATCCCTCCCCTCACTACACCCTTCCCCATTCCTCAGAGAAAGGGAAGCCTCCCTTGGCTAGCACCTGATCCTGGCAGGACTAAGTGCATCCTCTCCCACTGAGGCCACACAAGTCAACCCAGCGAGAGGAAGGGGATTCAATGGCAGGTAACATAGTCAGAGTCGGAGACAACACCTACTCCAATTTTTGGGATATCCACATGAATTCAAGGTGGATATCCCAAGGTGCTCATCTGCTACACATGCGTAGAGGACCTACATACGTGCTCTTTGGTTGATGGTTCAGTCCCTCTGAGCTCCCATGGGCATAGGTTTAGTTGGATCTGTAGGTCTCTGTGTTGTGCATTACTCCCACAACTCCCTCAGTCCTTCCCCTGATTCTTCCATATATGTCATGAACTCTGCCTAATGTTTGGCKGTGAGTTTCTTCATCTGTTTCCATCAGCTGTTGAATGAAGCCTCTCAGATGACAGCTATGCTAGGCTCCTTTCAGAAAGCATGGCAGAGTATTATTAATAATGTCACAGGGATTTGCTATCTCCCATGGGTGGATCTCAAGTTGGGCTTGTCATTGGTTGGCCATCCCCTCAATCGCTGATCTATCTTTATTCCTGAACATGTAGGCAGGGAACTTTTGGGGTCAAAGGTCTTTATTCCTCCAAAGGAAGTCCTGCTGGGCTACAGAAGGTAGCCATTTGAGGACCCATATCACCCACTGCTAGGAGTCTTAGCTAAGGTCACCCCCATATCCTCCCAGCAGCCTCCCCAKATCTGCAGCTTGCTCCCTCCACAGATTTTCCTTATCTATACCAGCCCTCTCAACCCTCACCTCTGCTTTCCATATAAATGATTGCCACCCCAGTTCACCGCCCTACAGTCTCTGCCACCTAGTTACCTCTCTCCATCCACTTGTAATGTCTATTTTATCTCCCCTTCTGAGTGAGATTAAAGCATCCTTCCTATAGCTCTCCTATTAGTTTCTTTGTGTCTGTGGATTGTAGCATGTTTATCCTATACGTAATAGCTAATATCCACTTATAAGTGAGTACATACCATGCATGTCTTTCTGGTCTTGGTTTCCTCATTCAGGACAATATTTTCTAGTTCTATCTGTTGCCTGCAAATACCATATCTTTCTTTTTAATAGCTGAGCAGCATCCCATTGTGTAAATGTACAAATTATCTTTATCCATTCTTCGGTTGAAGGACACATGAGCTGTTTCCAGGTTCCGGCTAATAGGAATAGAGCTGGTATGAACATAGTTGAGCCAGTGTCCTTGAAGTATGGTGAAGCATCTTTTGGGTATATACTCAGGAGTGGTAAAGTTCGATCTTGAGGTAGAACTGTTTCCAATTTTTTGAAAAACTTTCAAATTGACATCTAAAGTGATTGTACAGGTTTGCAATCTGGCCAGCAATGGAGAAGTGTTCCCCTTCCTCCATATCCTCACCAGCATATGCTGTCACTTGAGGTTTTGATCTTAGTTATTCTGATTGGTGTAAGATGGAATCTCAGTATCACTGTGATTTGCAGTTCCTTGATAACTAAGGACAATGAACATTTCTTTAAGTGCGTCTCTGCCATTAGAGATTGCTAGCTGATAATTCTCTTTTAACCTCTGTACACCATTTTTTAATTTCTTTTTGGTTTATTGGGGTCTAATTTCTTGAGTTCTTTATATATTTTGGATATTATTCCTCTGTCAGATGTAGGGTTGGTGAAGATCTTTTCCCATTCTGTAATCTGTACTTTTGTCCTATTGATGATGACCTTTACCTTACAGAAGCTTTTTTAGTTTCATAGAGTCCCATCTATTCATTTTTGATCTTAGTGACTCTGCTCTTAGTGTTCTGTTCAGGAATTTGTCTCTTGTACCAATCTGTTCAAGACTAACTGGATTGAAGTTAATCCCACTTTCTCTTCTATGAGGTTTAGTGTATCTGGTTTTATGTTGAGGTCTTTGATCCACTTAGACTAGAGGTTTTTGCAGAATGATCCATACATTGCATTTTTTTCTTCTTTTTTATTAAACATTTTATTCATTTATATTTCAAATGATATCTCCTTCCTGGTTACCCCTCTACCAACCCCATTCTATCTCCCCTTACCCACCACCCCTTTGCTTCTCTGTAGGCACTACTTCACCCATTAACCCACTCCCACCTCATCCCTCTAGCATCCCCCTATGTTGGGGCATCAAGCTTCCCTCCCCTCCCATTGAAGTTAGATAAGGCCATCCTCTCCTATATAAGTATCTGGAATCCTGGATCTTTGGTTGGTGGATTAGTCCCTGGGAGCTCTGTGTGGTTGAGTTAGATGATACTGTTCTTTTTATAGGGCTACAATCCCCTTCAGCTCCTTCAGTCCTTCCCCTAGCTCTTCTTTTGGGTTCTCCAGGCTCAGTCTGATGGTTGCTGTAAGTATCTGCATCTGTATTGGTCAGGTGATGGTAGAACCTTTTAGTGAATAGCTATACCAGGCTCCTGTCAGCAAGTACTTTTTGGCATCAGCAATAGCATGGGGGGTTAGTGTCTGCATATAGGATGGATTCTTAGGTGAGGCAGTCTTTAGATGGCCTTTACTTCACTCTGTTCAATTTTCTGTCCTGATCTATCCTGGGTTTAAAATTTTAAGATGCATAGGTARCCCCATCCCTCATCTGGGGGCAGTGCCTATCCACTGGAGGCAGTCTCTACAGGTTGTATCTCCCATTTGTTGGGTATTTCAGCTAAAGTCATCACCATTGGTTCCTGGGAGCCTCTTGCTTTCTTGGAGTCTGGGACTTTTCAGTGGCTAACCCAGTTCTCCATTCTTCCTCTGCTACATGTTTCTATTCAGTTTCCTTTTTTATTCAATATATTCTTTATTTACATTTCAAATGATTTCCCCTTTCCAGGATACCCCTTCCCTAAAAGTCCCATAAGGCCTCTTCCCTCCCCATGTTCCCTAATCAACCCCTTCCTGCTTCCCTATCCTGGTATTCCCCTACACTGTTGCACTGAGCCTTTCTAGGACCAGGGGCCTCTCCTTCCTTCTTCTTGGGCATCATTTGATATGTGAATTGTTTCCTGGGTATCCCAAGCTTCTGGGCTCATATCCACTTCTCAGTAATTGCATACCATGTGTGTTCTTTTGTGGTTGAGTCACCTTACTCAGGATGACATTCTCCAGTTCCACTCAATTGCCTAAGAGTTTCATGAATTCATTGTTTTTAATAGCTGAGTAGTATTCCATAATGATATACCACATTTTCTGTATCCATTCCTCTGTTGAGGGATATCTGGCTTCTTTCCAGATCCTGGCTATTATAAATAGGGCTGCTATGAACATAGTGGAACATTTATCCTTATTACATGCTAGGAATCCTCTGGGTATATGCCCAGGAGTTGAATAGCTGGGTCCTCCAGTAGTATTATGCCCAGTTTTCTGAGGAACCACAAGACTGTTTTCCAGAGTGGTTGTACCAGCTTGCAACCCCACCAGCAGTGGAGGAGTGTTCCTCTTTCTCCACATCCTAGCCAGCACCTGTTTTCTCCTGAGTTTTTAATCTTAGACTGGTGTGATGTGAAATCTCAGGGTTGTTTTGATTTACACTTCTCTGATGACTAAGGATGTTGAACATTTCTTTAGGCATTTCTCAGCCATTCAATATTCCTTGGGTGAAAATTCTTTGTTTAGCTCTGTACTATTCAGTTTCCCGACCCTCTGTACTTCTCTCCTGTCCTTTTCAATACCTGTTCCTGCCTACTTCTCCCCCCTCCCCTCCCTTTTCCCTCCCTGGTCTCTTCTTCCCTCTGGCTCCTGAGAATATTTTGTTCCCCATTCTATATAGGATTGAAGCGTCTACACTTTGGTATTCCTTCTTAAGCTGTATATGTTTTGTGGACTGTATCATTGGTATTCTGAGTTTTGGGTTAAAATCTGCTTACCAGTGAGTACTTAGCTTGTGTGGATTACCTCACTCAAGATGATATTTTATAGTTCCATCCCTTTGCCTGCCAATTTCCATGAAGTCACTGTTTTTAACCACTGATTAATAATCTTTTGTGTAAGCATACCACAATTTCTGTACCCATTCTTCTATGGAGGGACATCTAGGTTGTTTCCAGCTTCTGGCTATTGTAAATAAGGCTGCTATGAACATAGTGGAGCATGTGTCCTTATTATATGTTGGAGCACCTTTGGTGTATATGCATAGTATACATGCATATGGTGTATATGCCCAGTAGTGGCATAGCTGGGACTTCAGATAGAACTATTTACATTCTGAGGAACTGCTAAATTTATTTTCAGACTGGTTTTCACAAGCTTATAGTCTCATGAAAAATGAAGGAGTGTTCCTCTTTCTCTACATCCTTTCCAGCATCTGCTGTCACCTGAGTTTTTTTTTTTTTTAATCTTAGCCATTCTGATTGGTGTGAGGTAGAATCTCAGGGTTGTTTTAATTTGCATTTCTCTGATGGCTAAGGATATTGAACATTTCTTTAAGTGCATTTCAGCAATTTGTGATTTCTTAGTTGAGAATTATTTGTTTAGCTCTGTACCCCATTTTTAATAGGGTTATATGCATCTCTAGAGTGTAACTTCTTGAGTTCTTTGTATATTTTGGATGTTAACCCTCTATTGGATGTAGCATTGGAGAAAATCTTTTCCCAATCTGTGAGTTCCAATTTTGTCCTATTGACAGTGTCCTTTGCCTTACAGAAGTTTTTCAATCTTATTAGGCTCCATTTGTCAATTGTTGATCTTAGGGCATGAGCCATTGGTGTTCTGTTCAGAAAATTTTCCCCTGTGCCAATGTGTTCCAGGTTCTTTCCCACTTTCTCTTCCATTTGATTCATCATATCTGGTTTTATGTGGAGGTTCTTGATCCACTTGGTCTTGGATTTTTCTATATGCAGACATCCAGTTAAACTGTACAATGGTCCTTCATTTTTCCCCACTGTATGTGGCTTCTTTATCAAAAGTCAAGTTTCTGTAGGTCTGTGGGTTTATTTCTTGGTCTTCAATTCAATTCTATTGACCAACCTGTCTGGTTATATATTAATACGATGCATATTTTATTATGATAGCTCTGTAGTACAGAGTGAAATCTGAGAAGGTGATGCTTCCAGAAGTTCTTTTATTTGTACAGGATTGTTTTAGCTATCCTGGGTCTTTTGTGTTTCCATGTGAAGTTGAAAATTGTTCTTTCAAAGTCTGTAAAGAATTGTGTTGAAATTTTGATGGGAACTGCATTGAATCTGCAGATTGCTTTTGTTAGGTGACCATTTTACTATGGAAAACCTTTCTCTACTATGATTTCCCCCTCTTCAAAGATAACCCTGTTGAGAGACCAAATTTTGGGGGTTCAGACTCCATTTTAAGGAACCTGACCTAAGTTTAAACTCAAGCAAACTAACAGACTAGTCCTAAACTTCAGTTTCCAGGTTACCCCCCCCCACCTCCAAATAAAACGTGAGCCTAGGTCTAGTTCCCAGACTACTACAACATGACCTGTGTCTTCAGATTATTCTCCCTCAACAAATCCAGCAGTTAGCACCAGTTTTCAAGTTAATCCCCAAAAAACTGCACCTCCAGGTTAAAAGCTCTCCCCTGCCTAACAACCAGCAATTAGAAGGAAAGAAGTTAAGTTTATAGTTTGGCTCCCAGCACCAGCCAATTATGCTAAAGGCCACAGTACCACCCCAATTAGATGCTTTCCAGGCTAGATACACTCACCCTTTGCTTGCCATTTTCCATAAAACCTTGTCCCTATGAGTGTTCAAGGCTTTTCTCCACTGGAATGGTCCTGTGAGTTGGTGGCAAATTAAGCCCAAGCCAGAGCTTGAGAATACAGACTCTGTTGCAATCGCATTGGACATGCTCCTGACTGGTCTTTCAGGGTTCACAGATACTTCCTTGGTACTACACTATGTTGTGTCAAGTGGACAAAAACTCTAACCAGCACAATGGAAAATTAAGACTGATTACTTCTAATTTAAGAAGTAACTAATTATCTCAAGAAGTCTGATGGCACTTAAACAATCTTAAGTTTCTAATGTCCTTTCTTGGACATTACCCAGAAAAACATATAGCACTGAACATGATGTACTGCAGAGCTATGTGCTGCTCATTCAATCTAAGACCAAGTTTGCATTGTTGTGAGGTTTTTTGTTGTTGTTGTTTCCAAATGTGCCTGGTGCCTGTGTTATTTTACATTCATTCATTCTTTGATCCATCCATCCATCCATCCATCCACCCATTTATTCATGTTTAACAGCAAGCATTTGGATTACTTGATTCAATTAGTAAGGATTATTATATTATTACAGCACATCCAGGCACTTGAAAGAAAATTCTCCATTAGCATGGACAAAATAGTAAACATATAGATAAGCTATGTGGCCTTTATTATGAAATTTTACTATA
>BDUI01020233.1:15184-34896 GCA_002335545.1 Apodemus speciosus
CTTCCTTCCTTCCTTCCTTCCTTCCTTCCTTCCTTCCTTCCTTCCTTTCTTTCTTTCCTTTGTAGAGAAAAGGTGTTTATTTTTTGGATATATTCTTTATTTACATTTCATTTCTCTTTTCCTGGTTCCCTGCCCCCCAAAGATCCCACATGCCCTTTTCCCTCCCCTTGTTCCCCCATCCACCCCTTACCACTTCCTTGTTCTGGTATTCCCCTACACTGATGCATTGAGCCTTTCCAGAACCAGGGTCCACTCCTTCCTTCTTGTCGGACATCATATGGTATGTGGATTGTGTCTTTGGTGTTCCAAGATTCTAGGCTAATATCCACTTATCAGTGACTGCATACCATGGATATTCTTTTGAGATTGGGTTTCCTCACTTACTATGATGTTCTCCAGCTCCATCCATTTGTCTAAAAATTTCATGAATTCATTGTTTCTAATGGCTGAATAGTAAGTACCCTATTGTGTATATAGACCACAGTTTTTGTATCCATTCCTCCGTTGAGGGACATCTGAGTTCTTTCCATCTTCTGGCTATTATAAATAAGGATGCTATGAACATAGTGGAGTATGTATCCTTATTGCATGCTGGGGCATCTTCTGGRTATATGCCCAGGAGTGGTATGACTGGATCCTCCGGAAGTATCGTGTTCAGTTTTCTGAGGAACCCCCAGACTGATTTCCAGAGTGTTTGTACCAGCTATCTGGAAGCTTTCTTTCATTTTCTTTCTTTCTTTTTTAAAATTAGATATATTCTTTATTTACATTTCAAATGTTGTCCCCTTTCCTGGTCCCCCCACCCCCCAAAATACCCTAACCCATCACCTGCCCCTGTTCACCAATCCAGCCACTCCACCTTCCCTGTCCTGGTGTTCGCTATGCTGTAGCATCGAGCCTTCTCAGGACCAATGGTCTCCCCTCCCTTTGATGTCCAACAAGACCATCCTCTAAGGCATTTGTATCTGGAGCCATGGGTCCCTCCATGTGTACTCTTTGATTGATGGTTAAGTCCCTGGGGGGGTCTGGGGTACTGGGAGGCTCATATTGTTATTCATCCTATGGTGCTACAAACCTCTTCAGCTCCTTGGGTCCTTTCTCTAGCTCTTCCATTGGGGACCCTATGCTCAGTTCAGTGGCTGGCTAAGAGTGTCCCCCTTTGTATTTGTCATGTAGTGACAGAGCCTCCTAGGTGACAGCTATATCAGCTTCCATGTCCAAGTGGATCAAGGACCTCCACATAAAATCAGACACGCTGAAACTAATAGAAAAGAAAGTGGGGAAAAGCCTCGAGCACATGGGCACAGGGGGAAATTTCCTGAACAGAACACCAACAACTTAGATCTAAGATCAAGAATTGACAAATGGGACCTCATAAAATTACAAAGTTTCTGTAAGGCAAAGGACACTGTCAAGAGGAAAAATCCACAACCAATAAATTGGGGGAAAGATCTTTACCAACCCTACATCAGACACAGGGCTAATATCCAATATATACAAAGAACTCAAGAAGTTAGACTCCAGAGAATCAAATAATCCTATTAAAAATTGGGGCACGGAGCTAAACAAGGAATTTTCACCTGAGGAATACGGAATGACTGAGAAGCACCTAAAAAAAATGTTCAACATTCTTAGTCGTCAGGGAAATGCAAATCAAAACAACCCTGAGATTTCACCTCACACTAGTCAGAATGGCTAAGATCAAAAACTCAGGAGACAGCAGGTGCTAATGAGGATGTGGAAACAGAGGAATGAGCACTCCTCCACTGCTGGTGGGGTTGCAAGCTGGTACAACTACTCTGGAAATCAGTTTGGCGGTTCCTTAGAAAACTGGGCATAATACAACTGGAAAAACCATACCACTCCTGGGCATATACCCAGAGGATTTACCAGCATGTAATAAGGACACGTGATCCACTATGTTCATACCAGCCTTATTTATAATACCCAGACACTGGAAAGAACCCAGATGTCCCTCAACAGAGGAATGGATACAGAAATTGTGGTATATTTACACAATGGAGTGCTACTCAGCCATTAAAAACAATGAATTCATGAAATTGAGGCAAATAGATCAAACTAGAAAATATGATCCTGAGTGAGGTAACCCAATCACCAAAGAACATGCATGGTATGCACTCACTAATAAGTGGACTTTAGCCCAGAAGCTTGGAATACCCAAGATACAATTCACAGACCAAATAAAGCTCAAGAAGAAGAAAGAACAAAGTATGAATACTCTGATCCTTCTTAGAAGAGGAAACAAAATACCCATAGGAGGAGATACAGAGACAAAATGTGGAGCAGAGACTGAGGGAAAGACCATCCAGAGACTGCCCCACCTAGGGATCCATCCCATATACAGTTACATAACCCGGACACTATTCCGGATGCCAGCAAGTGCTTATCTGTAAGCTTTCTTATACAGTTGTACTTTTGCTGGTATTGAGAAGCCTCCATGTTGCTCTCTAAAAATGGCTGCTATAGTTTGCATTTACATGAAGGTTCCTTGTTCTCTTAACCTCTGCCAGTATAGTTTGTCTTTTATAATAGATGTTCTCATTGGGATGAGGCGTTAGCTCACTGTGGACTGATTTGTGCTTCTCTTATCACTAAGAAAATTGAGCAGGTTTTTCATGTACTTACTGGCTCATTGTATATCTCTTAGGTAAAATATCTTGCCCAGTGGTCTATACATTCTTAATATTAATCATTTCTTAGATGTATAGTTTATGAATATTCTGTAATTTTCTGCCTCCTAATGGCACAGGAATCATAGAAAATTTAACAAGGAGTATCTGATCATAAATTGGATCAAGTCTGGCTAAATCTGAGTAAAACTTGGTTATACAACAGATTCTTCTACTTCTGGTTGGATTGTCTAGATGAATATACAGTGGTTATACAAGTTGGCATTCTTGTTACTACAAAACACAAGCACAATGTTAATAGTACAGGGTCATTATGAATGATATTTTTGTTTAGCAAAAACTGCATAATATGCAAGGATAAACAAAAACAATGATAATGTAAATGTCTCACAAAGGCAAGAACTGCAGAATTAAACAAATTAAGTTTATTTGAAAATTAATTGTTCAAACAACAAGAATAAAGACAGAATTGAAATTTTTCAGAGTAACATTTCTCTTATATATTTGTTTTCTAAAACCGGAGGTTTGTACTCACTGAACATCTGTGAGTACTGAAATATGGTACTCAGAAGTGAAAGAGAGACACCAAGGTCGGGTGTGAGAAGGGTGAGATAACTACCCAACCCCCTTAATAACTGCCTTTCTTGGGATACTATTTATATAAGACAGCAACAGCAGCGACCAAGTCTTAGATAATGGTCTATTAAAAGCAGAATGGTTCTAAAAATTAAATTCTCTTCACTTTACTACATCAAGGTAGTACATGCTAGAGCTGGAAGGTATACCACCTGTAAGAGAATGCAGGTTTCCCAAATACTTCACAAGGAAGTTTATTATGCATGCTGTTTGGATTCTGTCTTTGGGAGATACCCTTTTATAATTACACTGTACAGTTTAGGGAAGGTTGAGTCACAACAGACTTTCTATCTTAAGTCTCAGCATGCTGGGTATGCAGAGGACTATGTGTCTGAAGGCCTGTTTGCTTTGTAGAACACCAGAGTCTTCATAATTATAATATTCATAAACCAATAAATATATTCTGTTGTAGTCTCCCTCAGGGCAAAAGTCTATGTCATAAGATAACTGTAAGTAAGGCAGGGTCTTTATTGAACAATAACTATTTGCTAAAGCTTTAGATTATTTTGTAAATTATCAACAATGCATATTTATCTTCGTCTCTTCATATTTTGCCTATCTCTTCATATTTTGCCTAACCTTACTAGAGACTTAAATATAGGGTTAGTTTTCCTGTATTTGATATAGTATTGTCCAGTATGCAAACATTTCCCAAAGCATTCGGATGGAGGAAGCCACAGCACTTATCTTCCTAGCACATATCTCAATTATTTGGAAAGTTGTGTGAAGCCACTTATATATTTTTGAGTCCCTGATAAGCATGTGCAAGGTAAGTAACACAATCTCAATAAACAGGGACTTCAATTCTAGAGGTACAGTTTCCACACCTCAGGAAATGTGTACTCCTCCAAAAAGTGCATAAGCACCGACTTACCCAAAATTGAGTCTAGGCACAGCTTAACCTGGACTATAGTAGGATTTCCTTTCTGGTTGTTAGACAAAAGCTAGCATTCCTGGAGAACTTGTGAAGCTGGATCTGGTCTACAAAAAGGAGTAGACCTTACCTCTGAGCAAAAAGAAAATTTGGCTTTCTAATCAGCACATACCTGTGCTTGTCATCAAAGTCCCTGTTAGCATCCTACTTATTCTTAACTCCTCCTCTACCCACAACTTCCTCTAGCTCATGGATATATCTTGTCCCAAGCTACTCATCTTTTTTTTTTTAACCTAGTCATTCTACTGTTCCTGCTTCTGACATTCTCACTGTTCTTTCTCTATTCTCTATCAGTTGCTATTCTCTCCTGTCTCCCAGATAGCCCGGGTCCTGTCAGGTCTGTTAGCCATGTTCAGCACCCCCCCTTTGTGTGTGTGGGAGGGGTGTGGGGGTGTGGTCTGGAGTCTTCCAGATGCCTCTGGCTATTCTCTCCTATTTACAATGAAAACCATCCCCTYAACTATAATCATGGAGCAACCATGTCCTCAGTTTATACAAATGGATGTCAATGGGCAAGATTCATAAGAATTTTAAAGAATTTCATAAGGCTTATTTTTTAAAGCCACCTTTCTAATTGCCAAGAACTCATGCTGAATTCTTTTAAAATGATTCCTTATCAAAACTCCAATGCAACCTGAAAGCAAGTGGCATTGATACTGAGTGTACCCAAAAAGCTAATAGGGAGTTAGAAAGAAGAGGTACATGGAAAGGATTAGAGGGTGGAAGCAAATGAGGAAATGCCGTTACCTATATCACAGTCTCAAAAATGGGGCAGTAGGACTCAAGGTATTTGGAAATGGAGTTGTTTACTAAACTATTTGTGATTAAAAACTTCCTTTAATTTAGTTTCATCTCTGGGTCCTTTGATGCTAACAAATAACTTTAGCATAAATTTTCAGCACATGATGCTGAATAATTTACTGAAGTTTTTTATTTTATTTGTTTTGTTTTCTGGCATTAGTTCTACCTCATAGTAAAGCCATCAAAACACCTATAGACTTTTCTTTTCTCAAGGCAACTTTCTGTGTTTGTTGCCTCACTTAATACAGGAAAACAGATGATTTTCTGCCTAAGAAAGACATAAAAATTTACAAAAAGGAGGACTAGACAGAAAATGAACCACATTTGGATCAGTTTATCTTTAATGGATTTTACATATTTACAATCAAATATGGTCTTGTTTGGAGTTTTATTTGCTCAGTTAGTTCTTTTTGAAATCCTAATAACAACATTTAATATATCTCTAAAATTTACATTTACTTCTTGACACATTTGGAAATATTTTAACAATTTGAGTATTTCTCATCTTTCATACATGCTAGAATCTTCATATTTGTGGAGAATGCAAGAAAGGATATAACCAACTGAAAATCAAAGTTATTTTGGGAAACAAAGTTTATCTACATGGGGACATACTTATTTTTTATGGTAGTTGTTCTACAAAAGCACATAAACTATCTCATTGCAGCAGATATTTCAGTAATCAAGTGTCTATTAGATCCATATGTACATGTTGTATATATATGGGAAGTCCTTCCATTTTGGCGTTGTGGTCTTCCTGAACCACTCCCTCATTAACTTCTAATGACACCTCTACTTTCTGCATAGTAATATCAAGCAGATAGCATTCTAGCAGTACAAATACATATAGATGTAGACACATTCTTCAACTTTTGGAGAAACCTTTTAAGAGAATATTTCTCTGGATAAATTTCATCTAAGCATCATCTTGTAGTACACAGTCTTTCTAAAGTTATTTATTTTTATTTATACATGTGTCCATATGGCCAAGTAAGTGCAAATGGAAAGCTATAGATCACTCTTGAGTTGCAGGCAATTGTGAGTCCTATGACATGGATGCTTGGAACTAAACTTGGTTCCTCTGAATGAGAGACAGGTGTTTTTGTTTTATGAATCATCTCTCCAGCACCAAATACACAAGACTTTTGAGAAGACAAAGATCAGTGGCTTACAAATCTTGAAGTGTACTTCTTGGGCATATAAAACTTTACACCATTTGCTATTTGTCCCATTTGACTTACTTTCAAGGCTTCACCCAAACTCCATGTTCCACCTTTCTTATGAAATATCATCTGCCAAACTCAACAGAGGTGCCCTGCTTCAATTATGCGAGCCACTCGCATTCTGTTCAGTAATAAAGTCACAAGTACTTGAATCAGACTCACTTTAATGAATCAATTTATGTTCTTCTGTAAGGTACCCTGTGTTCTTGGACTCTGAATTGGAGTACGAATTTACCATGGGAGAAATATTTGGACATATAAAAACAAAGTAATAGCTTTTTTTCCTTCAGCATCAACATCATACTTGAGAAGTGCTATTTTCTCCTCTGAAAAACATATAGTAGATTGCATGCTCATAAATCAATGGTTATGGAAAGGATACATTTTTAATCCTATGGTATTCACCATAGAAGGAAGCTCAATTAAAACCTACACGAAAACACACACAAACACACACACACACACACACACACACACACACACACATACACACGCACACACAGGCACAGACACAGAGGCACACACACATGAGTCTTATTTTTTAATTAAACCACCATACAATTTATACCTGATGACATAAAGACTTTATATTTTAATTTGCAAAAGAGAAATGGTGAAAAGGGAGGAGGAGGGGAGGGAAGAAGGGAGAAAAAGAAGGAGGGTGGAAGGAGAGAGAGAGGATTAAAAAGACACTTTGGCAGCCTAATTTTTTTCCTACAAAGTCAAAAAGCTTAATTCAAAATTTTCCTGGAATTGATAGAGCCAGAGGCTAAGCTAAAAATAATTTTGCCTCATTAGATCTTGTAGTTTAACCTCTGAAGTGGAAGGTTCTTGACAGACACATTGAAACGCCGTCTCAAAAAGCAACAGTGATAAAAGGAGAAAGAATAAAGAGGACTCATTCCTATGAAATGACCCAGAGAGCATCAAAGAGACAAAGAGGGCTATTTCTGTAACTTTCTGGGTCCAAGCATAAGGTTACTGGGCTCTTCCAAGTGGATCACTCCTGGCAGCTCCAAATGTATCACATGCTAAATGAGCATGGAATTCTGTACAGGAGCAAAGCATTGGGAGTAAAACTTTAATAGACAATGACAGGAGTCTTAGGGGAAAATCAGGGTTTGCTTATAACCCAGTGAAAATTAATAATCTCTTACTGTTGCGCTATGCTCTTAGAGGAAAAAGAAGCCATAAAATCTGTTCTTCAAGCTATTACTGAAAAATCTAAAAACGATTGAAGCAAGGTCAGCTTAATTCTTGAAGACTTTTGAACTTTTTTTTCTTTTCTTATTAGATATTTTCTTTATTTACATTTCAAATGTTATCCACTTTCTTGGTTCTGCCCTGAAAACACGCTATCCCTCCCTCTCCCCCCAACTTTTATGACGTTTTTGCTTTCTTTTTATTTTCACTTCATGATCTGCCAAGGTGAAAGTGCATATTATATAAATCAGGAGTCTGTTCATATAACATAGTCCTAATATGTTAATGTATGCTCCCATTGTTAGGAGTCCCAAAAGAAGACTGAGCTAACAACTAATGTATGTGCAAAGAGCCTAGGTCATCCCACCAAATATTCAGTCTCTGTGAGTCACTATGAGACCAGGTTAGTTGATTGTGTGAATTCTCTAATGTTGTTCTTGATCCCTTTGGTTCCTACAATTATGGCTCCATCCTCAGGATTCACTAAGCTTTGTCTAATGTTTGGCTGTGGGTCTCTCTGCATCAGTTTCCATCAGTTTTTGGATAAAGCCTCTTGGATGGTAAATAGGCCAGGATATGAGTATAACAGAATTTCATTAGGAATCATTTAACTGACTTTGTTTGCCAGTTGTACTTGATTCTATCCTAGATCTCTGGGCCATTCAGCCTCTCGGTCCTGGCCCTCCAGAGAGGCAGTCAGGAATGGGATCCCTCTCATGGCACAGATCCCAAGCTAGACCAGTCATTGGTCAGTCACTCCCACAATTTCTGACACCTTTACTCCAGAACATCTCCTAGAGAGGACAAAATGCAGGTTGAAGGTTTTGTGGTTGGGTTTGTGTCACAATTTCTCTATTGTAAATCACCCACAATTACAAAGATGCCAAGTTCAGGCTTAGTAGCACCATTGCTAGTCATAGCTAGGGTCACTCTCATGAGTCCTCGCAGTTTCCCTTGCACTAGGTTTTTAGATCAACCCGTAGCTGCTACATTGATGCTAGTTGCCTCTCCCAGTACTCTTTCCCCTCATTTGATTCCTCCTGTCCCCATCTTCACCCATCCACCCAGTCCTCTCAACTGCCCACCTATACTATTTCTACTTCACTGTGAGATTCATGCCTCTGTCAAAGGTACAAAACAGCAGGCTACAGAATGGGGAAAGATTTTTTACTAACCTCACATCTGATAGATGGTTGATATCCAAAATATATAAAGAACTCAAGAAACTAGACATCAACAAACCAAATTATCCATTTAAAAATGAGGTACAGATATAAATAGAGAATTATCAGCAGAGGAATCTCAGATGGCTGAGAAACACTTAAAGAAATGTTCAATATTCTTAGCAATCAGGGAAATGTAAATCAAAGCAATGCTAAGATTCCATCATACATCTGTTAGAATAGCTAAGATAAAAAACACATGAGTGACATTCCATGCTGGAGAGAGTAAGGAAAATATTCCTCCACTGCTGGCAGGAGTGAATAGTTGTGTAGCCATTTTGGAAATGAATTTGGGGTTTCTCAGAAAACTTGGAATCATTTTTCCTCAAGACCCATCTATATCACTCCTAGGCATATACCCAAAGCATTTTACCATACTGCAATGTCACTTTTTCACTTATCTTCATAATACCCTTATTTGTAATATTCAAAAACTGGAAACAACTTAGATGTCTCTCAACTGAAGAATGGATAATGAAAACGTGGTACATTTACAGAGTGGAGTATTATTCTGCTGTTAAAAATAATGTCATCATGAATATAGCAAGTAGCCAGCTAACAGATAGAACTAGGAAAGATCATTCTAAGTGAGGTTACCCAGACCCAGAAAAATGATGGTATGTACTCATAAGTGGATATGATCTCTAGAGTAAAGGATGAACCATGCTACGATTCACAAACCCAGAAAAGCTATATGACAAGGAGGGCTCAAGGTAGGACACATGAATCTGACTAAAGATTTTTATAGAAATATTTTTTTCATAGACTCATGAATGTCTCCTAGAAGTAGTTTTCAAAATCATCTTTCTACTTTTGCAACAAACAGTGCTTTTCCTACACTTCATTAAGGACTATTTTTTAAATTTTGGGTATGTGATGAGTTCTTTAAAAAAAAAAAGTCAATTTCAGGTCAATGGATTACCAAAGTTTCAACTTTTAGTGAGGACGTTTGGCAAGGGATAGGGGAAGCTGACTAGCAGAGAAACCATCTTTAGGCCTGCTAGGGGATCATCAAAGCCTTCCCTGCCTTAATAAAACATCAAAGGCTGTGTATGCTGCAGGGTGTTCCTAAGATTAAAACTAAGGTGAACTATAAATTATCCACAGTGGAACCAGGCCAGGAAATATTTTGTGAATCTTTTGAAATCTTCTGTGTGAAACTTTCCTATTTGTTAATTTAGTATCTACTGTCAGGGTTTGTATAGTTTATGAAGACAATGCTGAACTTTAGAAGGTTTGATTTACTTACTTGTTCCTTTACAAAGTTGAGGTGTACATTTACTTATGAGCTCAGGAGTACTGATAGAATGCTTGTGGTAAGTATCTGTTACAGGTGTCAAGCTTCCCTTTGAGCTCAATCAAGGTTGCCTTTAGGTGATTGTAAGGAAGAAGACATATTTAGCAAGTATGGAAACGAATCCCAGTTAAGAGCTTCCCTAAGTCTTGTCCCAAACTAAAATGGCATCTGTGTTAGATTTAATCACCTCTACAACATAAATCCACACTACAGAAATGGAAGAGAATGGAGAAACTAAAGCATCGGTTGACGCCCTGTAGATTTAGCAATATAATTTTGGGAAAACTAGTAAATTCCTTAAGACCCTTGYTTCAGTATATCCAAGCCCAGAAAATTAATGGTACTTTATTGTTTATTGTAATTAATGGAAGAATATAAAAACATCATAATTTACACAAAAGCAGCTAGAAAATTCTGAAAATATAGTGGATTCAGTATTTTCAGAATGTCCTGAAAAATGCCAAATTTGGGAGATGGACAGATGTCTCAGCAGTTAACAGCATGTGTTCCTATGGATGTCCCAGGGTCAGTTCTCAAGAACCTAAAGATGTCTCTACACCAGTTCTCTCCGGTGTAACTGACCTGATTTTCATCAGCTATGCGTTTGGTATATAGACATGTATGAAGGCAAAATGCACATCATAGTATTAACATTTTTTCCTTTTTATAAAAATTCACTTTATATCCATACAGATTGATATCACCTCCCAGTCACCTCCTCAGACAATCCTTCCTACATCTCCCCTCCCCTTCTCCTCTGAAAGGGAGGATGCATGCCCCCTCCCACACCCCCACATCAAATTTCTGTAGGTGAGGCATAACCTCCCACTGTGGCCAGACAAGGCAGTCCAGCTAGAAGAACATATTCCACAGACAGGCAACAGCTTTTGTATAGCCCAGCTTCATTTGTTCAGGAAAGAAAAGAAGACCAGACTGCATGTCTGGTACATATGTGCAGGGAGCCTAGGTCCAGCCCATCTATGCTCTTTGGTAGGTGATTCAGTCCCTGAGAGCCTCAAGGGCCCAGGTAAGTTGATTTTGTTGGTCTTCCTATGGAGTTCCCTTCCCTTACAGTGCCCTCAATTCTTCCCCCAACCTTCCCTTAAGAGTTCTCAAGTTCCATCCACTGTTTGGCTGTAGATCACTATTCTTTTGAGCCAGCTGCTAGGTGAAGCCTCTCAGAAGACAGCCATACTATAATTTTGTCTTCAAGCATAATAGTTTTGTTGATAATGTCAGAGATTGGTGCTTGCCCAAGGAGCCAGTCTCTAGATGGGTCAGTTATTGCTTGGCTGTTCTCTCAGTCTCTGCTCCATCTGCAGCCCTTGCATTTCTAGTAGACAAGATAAATTTTGGGTCGAATGTTTTGTTGGTGGGTTGGTGTCCCTATCACTCTACTGGAGTTCCTACCTGGCTACAGGAGGTGGCCTCTTCTAGTTCCATATCCCCAATGTTGAGTCTCAGGTAATGTCACTCCCCATTGATTCTTGGGTGATTCCCCATCCCAGGTCTCTGGCATATCCTCAAGATGCTTCCCATTTGGCCTTCTATCTGGTCCCTCCCACACCAATTCTGAACCCTCCCATTTTTCTCCCCTTCCTTTCTCCCACTCAGTTCCCTCCCTCTATCTGCCTCCTATAACTATTTTATCCCCCCTTTTAAGTGAGATTCAAGCATTCTTGCTTGTGCCTTCCTTCTTGTTTAGCTCCTTTGGGTCTGTGAGTATCCTATATTTTATGGCTAATATCCACTTATAAGTGAGTACATACCATCCATGTCCTTTTGGGTCTGGGTTACCTCACTCAGGAAGATTCTCAAGTTGCATCCATTTGTCTGAAAATTAATGATGTCTTTTTTTTAAATAGCAGAATAGTGTTCCAATGCGTAGATGTACCAAATTTTCATTTTCCATTCTTCAGTTGAGGGATACCTAGGTTGCTTTCAGTTTCTGACCATTATGAATAAAGCAGCTATGAACATAGTTGAGCAAGTGTCTTTGGGGTTTGTTGGAGCATCTTTCGGGTATATGCCCAGCAATGGTATAGCTCCATTTGAGGAGGAACTAGTCCCAGTTTTCTGAGAAACTGACAAATTGATTTCCATTTTTTTTGCAAGTTTTCGCTCCCACCAACAATGAAGAAGTGTTCTTCTTGCTCCATATACCTGCCAGCATATAGTATCTCTTGAAGATTTTTATTTTTTTATCTTAGTCATTCTGATGGGTGTAAGATGGAACCTCAGAAATGTTTTGATTTACATTTCTCTGATGACTAATGATTTTGAATACTTTCTTAAGTGCTTCTTAGCCACTTAAGATTCCTCTGTTGAGAATTCTCTGTTCTGTACTCTGTTTTTAAATTGGGTTATTTGGATTGCTGGTGCCTAATTTCCTGAGTTTTTTGTAAATTTTGTATATTAGCCTTCTGTCAGATATAGAGTTGATAAAGATCCTTTCCCAATCTGTAAGCTGATGTTTTGTCCTATTGACAGTGTTCTTTCCCTTATAGAAGTTTTCAGTTTCATGAGATCCTATTTATTAATTGTTAATCTTAGAGCCTATGCCATTGATGTTCTGTTCAGTAAGTTGTCTCTTGTATCAATTCATACATGGCCATTTTCCACTTTGTGTTCTATTCAATTTAATTCATTAGCTTTCACTTTGAGGTCTTTGATCCACTTGGACTTGAATTTTGTTCATTTACATTTTTTGGAAGAGAAATATGAATTGATTTAATTTCTCACTTTCACAGCTCAAAAGATTCTAGGGCAGACAAGAAGTCCAATACAAGGTGTAAATGATTGCCGCTTCACTCTGTTACAGTTCAGGATAAAAAATGCTGCAAGTAAACAGGTCATCCATCTCTTCTGTTCATCTTATTTCTTCTCCTCCTCTTTTTTATTTTTATTATTATTATCATTATTATTTACCATTACCCCTCTTTTTCCTCCTCCTCCTTCTTTTGTCTCTGCTGTCCCCCATTTCTCTCATGTAGAAAAGTCTGTGAATGATATGAGGTATTAAAAGTCTGAAAAATTTAAACTGTAAAACATTTACTTGAGGAGATTCATTTACTATTATGGAAAAAGTAAGACTGTCCTCAACAATGACCTTAGTGGTCCTTAGAATCACTGATGTCACCTCCCTATGTAGGTATAATCTTTGTTTTGAAGGCTTAGAGAAAACTTCCATCAACATGCCATTCAAATTCCATTATTCCGTGGAATCTCACAGTCAGTCTATCTCTGTTCTCTCTCTCTGGTGAGATGTCCATCAGTCATTGTATGTGACTTTCTTTCTTCCTGCAAGTAACAACTTTTAAACAGTTTTTAGTTTTAGGGAAGTGGTTGGTGACTTACAGAGGAAGGATAAAACTAAGGAATACTTCCAGTACCTCAGTACTGCCTCCCAGCTCGTGATTTGGTTTGTGCTCAATACATACATCATCAATGCTATTTCTTCTATAATTAAGTTTATTCATTCTGTACCTTATTCCAGAAGCTATGGTGTCACCTAAGTCTTACAAAGTAATCTAAAAATGGCAACCTTTATAAAAACAAGCTGCACAATGAGGAGAATAGGCTGCCCCACATTACACAATGATCACAGAGTGTACATTAAAAAATTAAGTAAAATATAACAAATTTCATAACATTCTTTGGGAATAAGATTTGATTCAAAGATATTTTGGAAATTGAAACAGATAAAATCTAAAAATGAAATAACAAGAATTGTGACTTTAGTTGGTCCTAATGACTTGTACCCATAGATTAATGTATCTCTCAGATATCAATAGAGAAGTTTCTACTTTTAGTAGGTGGTGATTTGCTCAGAGATTCACAGCTGGCAAAGGTTCAAAAAATAAAATATTACAAAATATTCAAACATTTATGTGATCTCTGTATCATGCCCCCTCCCAAGGGTCATAGATTATTGTGGAAGAGAAAACAGGAAGCCCAAGAGTCAGGAGTGGATATGTACAATGAAATACTGTCTTTTGGGCAAGGCAGAACAGCTAGACATAAGAACTCCCAGTAATATGACAACATGCACAAGACCTGTGAATCTCAACCCAGAACAAATAGGAAGCCAAATAGGAAGTCCCATCCTTGCCAAGGAACTTTTGGGAGTTGTTATCTGCTGGGCAAGGGAGTGACACTTTTGTCTAAGATTATAGTGTCTGGTGATTCAACCATGATCCAGTGRAAGTCCACTCATCCAAGAATCTAGGGAGGTCCTCATTGGATGTTATGGGGAAAAGTACAAAGTTTGAAAGGGAAGGATAGGGTGAGTCGGGGATGTGATGGGGCATGTGAATGTGATTAGAACACATTGTAAATGAAATAAAACAAATAAAAGGATAATAGTGTTGCTGAAAAGCCTGAGGTATGTCAAACTGTGCAGTTAAGTATAAATATAAAATACTTCCAAGTAAATTTAATGATGGAAATTATGGAGGTAAAGAGAAATGCTGCATATCACAAATAAGTAGAAAGTTGGAAAACTCGGAAAATTTAACTTTCCTGCCATTTGAAAAATGATTTAAGCATGGCTAAAACTGTTCTTGGCCATATTTTGTTATTTCTAAATCCTAAGGGGGTAAAGTTTAGGAATATAATAGCTTTAATATGCCAACAAAATGTTTCCTAGTTAGAAAAGAAGTGACCAATAACATGTCTCCTGAAATCGTGGGAGCTAAATATCATTACTACACATTGGTCTGCTGCACAGTAAGGATTTGATCTAATGACAGAACATCCAGCCAAAATGTACTTTATATATCAGGCTAACTGACAGATATATAAGGACTTTGAGGAAGGAAGAATGTATCAAATGTATTTCCAATTTGAGAGACCTTCACAAAAAAATGTACAATACATGAGAATATTAAAGCAGTGAGTGCTCTCTAGAAAAAGTAGAATACAAAAAAAAACTGTAATGAAAATCAACATCACTGGCTTTATTAGTTAGGGTCTACATTGTTGTGAAGAGACACCATGAATATAGCAATCTTTATAAAGGAAAACATTTAATTGGGACTTGATTACAGTTGAAAGGTTTAGTCCATTGTCTTCATGGAGGGAAGCATGGGGGAAAGCAGGTAGACATGGTACTGGAGCAGTAGCTAAGAGTTCTACATACAGGTTAACAGGTAGCAGGAAGAGACAGATACTTTGGGCTTGGCTTGAGCATCTGAACCTCAAAACCCAGCCCCAGGGACAATTCTTCTAAAAAGGCCCATCCCTTCTTCAACAAAGCCATAGTTTTGCCACTATAAGCCTATAGGGAAATTTTACATTCAAACCACCACTCTGGGTTAGAGAGCCTTGTGTTAAGAGCTGGCTCACTGTTCATGGAAGGAGTCACGCTCAGCTCCCTGCACTCACACAGTGGCTTGTATGCATCAAGGATTCTGCACAAATGGTGCACACAGAGGCACACAAAAATAAATAATTTTATAAATCTTAAAGAATCAACCACATGTATAAGTGTATGCAAACCAGAGGAGTAATATGAAGTGGGTTCTAAAGAAACAATCATGTAACAGAAGAACTTACACTAAAGTAATTATAACAGTTAAAAAGGATAATTTAGGAATTTGAGACTCAGATGGTGAAGATTAGATATTAAATTAAAAACATAAATGCCACCTTATAAAAGTTAAATCAAGGATTAGCTCATTTTAGATTATATATTTTTTAAAACATGTAGAACTACAGATTTTAAAATTATTTACTTATGTATTCATTTATCTCTCTCTCTCTCTCTCTCTCTCTGTGTGTGTGTGTGTGTGTGTGTGTGAGAGAGAGAGAGAGAGAGAGAGAGAGAGAGAGAGAGCACATGCAGGCACACATGTGCTAAAGTGCACATATGGAGGTCAGAAACAAGTTTTAGGAATGAATCCTCTCTGGCTACTTTGTGAGATAATAGAGGGTAAACTCAGATCTTCAGATCTATATGCAAGCCCATCTACCCACTGAGACAATTTGCCAGACTAAAATATAGACTACTGAGCACAAAGAAATTACTGAAATATTCCTTCACTTAATAAAATAGGACTACATGTGCGATGGTGAAATTTGAGGAAAAGGAATCCACTCAAATCAAGTATGTGTGCAAATGCCATAAGAAAACATGATATGTTGGATGCTAAGATAAAAATGAAGTAAAAAGTAAAATACAAATCAGTAAAATGATAGAAGCTAAAAATAAAGTATAAGGAAAAGAAATAGAGATATGTGTGGAGCAAGAGTAGAAAAAGTCTGTGGACGATCCCATGTGATGAAGGCTTTAAGGAAAACAAAAAGATAACATGTTCTTGTCAGAATAAAGAGGGAGAAGAGAAAAAGGAAGTAAATGTAACAACGTAAAACATACAATGCACATAGACTGCTTATTTTAGGCCATGTGCTGCCTGCCTACAACTAACCATCCTCAGCCCCAGYACATCCATTAGCTTGGTTGGCTATGCACTATCTCACATTGTGAACAYTCAAAATTTAAGGAGCAAATGAGCTGATGAGTGAGCTACAGGAGGGCAAAGCAAATCCCCTTTCTAGGACAGAGACTATCTGATGATTTGGAAACAGACACAAGCAAAGTACCTGGATTAGCACAATGTTCTCCAGTGTGAAAGCTTAAAAACTAAGTTAGATATTTCTAAAAACTAACATTTTCCCCATACAGAACAGTTTTAGAGTATAATACAATCTTCAGACAACAGCGTAATCATAGAATGCATATACATTTATATGTGCCTTAATCCAAAAGAAATTTGGCTTTTCACAAAAAGAGAGTATGAGTAAACAGAAAGAACCTCTACGCCATATGGAAATTGCTGCTTACTGGGAAGATACTACAGTGTTATAGTTCTCTATCTGCAGAACAACATATTAGGTAAATATATAGTACAAAATTAACAATTTATGAAAAATGACAGAGGGCAACTATGGTATGATCCAGCCGTCCCACTGCCTGTTGGGTATCCACGTGAGAAAAAACTCAAGGTCATTTCAATGTGGCAGCACTGTTCATAATAGCCAAGCAATAAAAACTATCTCCGTATCCATTGATGGGTGGATAATGAAAAGTGGCAGATGCTTGAYGCAGGGATATTGTATCCTGTCCTTTTCAACCACATGGATGAAACAGGAGGACTGTATGTAAAGTTAGACAAACTAGGCATGGAGGCAGGTACCACACTATCTCACTCATGTGAATCTAAAGGTGATCTCACAGAAGGAGCTGGTAAGGTGGGTGAAGAGGATGGTAGGAGGAAGAAGTAGTGAAAAGTTTTAGTCCCAAATGAGGAATACACTCGTGTTTTATCGAACAACTCGATGAGTATGAATAAAAGTATTATATAAATATTTCAAAGTAGCCGAAAGAGGGAATTTTAAATATTTCCATGACAAAAGCATATAAGGTGATAGATATGCATTGAATGCCTTTCTTTGAAAGCATTGGAAATTGAATCCAAGGTCAATGACTGGCTCCTACTGCTGAGCAACTCACCTTGATTCCCAATAAAATGACACCATGTTCATGCATATATTATTATATTATATGTCATAAATATGCACATTTATCTCATGTCAATTAAACCATGGCTAGGACAAAACATTAAGAATATTGTACATGTTTACAAATATGTAAAATTCACATATTTGGGAGTTGTCATAATATGAAATTTATCAAAGCATTTGATCTCCAATAAAATGCAAATATTGTTAAAATGTAGAGCTTATTAAACACTGAAATTCCTAAGTTGTTACACATGAAACTTACAAATGGTCAGTGCTCTCCTAAAAATAATTAGTAAGACAAGTTTAGATAAAACAAAATTACTTCGAAAAAGAAAAATCTAAAATAAATGAAGAGAGGAATGCTGACTCTTTCTTCTTGGCCAGTTGTTCAGATTGCAGGATTTGACCATGACTTTGAAGTTATGAGCAAACTTAAGCCCTTCCACCCCACTTCTCTATGTTAGGCATTTGGCAACAGCAAAGTAAAATATAAGGTTATCCAAACCACGGAGAGAGAGGTATATTTTGTTCTACCAGTTTCATAGATTGTACTGCAGGAGATGACATATTATAAAACCCTAGAAGGATTCTTTTGGTGAACATCTGCTCCAGAAACCCAGGGGAAACTGAAAAATATAACTCCAGAAATCCAAGGAAAATTGAAAAGTATAACAACACACTGAGCAAACTGTGGGCTCTGTTATGTTAGAAAGAAATGGAACAATCTGAAAAAAAAAAAAAAAACCTTAATCCTCCAAACTGATGCTCAACTTCTCCAAAAACAAAAGAAAACAAAGCAAAACAAAACAAAACAGAGTAGATKCCACTTTTGCCAAAAGGACAAAATGAGGCTAATGCTGYTTGTAGCTCATAGTTTGCCAGGATGAGACTATCAGGGGGCTCTTTTGCAGACACATTACTGATGTATTATTCCTCAATAAATGATGAAAAATGGATTTCAGGAAAATATGGACTTTGGATATAAAAGTTGTGCCATTTGTGGAGTTGAATCAGAGGGAAGATAACAGCCAGACATCCCTCAGGGTTTGTGTCACAGGCCTGACAGATCCATATGATCWGAGTCCTGGGCACTTCCATAGCCAGGCAGCAGACTGTCTTCAAGGAAGCTGTATATCAGTCAGGATCCACTGCGTTCTGCTGCCTAACAAGTCACTCCTGCATCTCGGCACTGAGAGCAGCTGTTCCCAAACTGTGGATCACATCTTTGGGGTCACATATCAGAGTTCCTGAATATCAGATATTTACATTACATTAATTCTTTACAGTATCAAAGTTACAGTTACAATAATGTTATGTTTGGAGTTCCGCACAATATGAGGAACTGTATTAAAGGGTTGCTGTGTGGGGAAGGTTGAGAAGCACTGACAGCGAGTGAAGAACTCCTGCTCTGTTCTGACATAGTGGAAGGGTGGGAAGCCAGTGATCCTGTAACATTCAAGGATACGTGAGATACATGCTACTGCCTCTTGTCCTTGGTACACATATAATCTGCACCTAGTGGCTAATTTTCAGGTTGGTACAGCAAAGTAATCAATAAGAAGCAAATTAAAGAAAGAAGGATTTATTTTGGTTCATGATTTGAAAGTACAGTTCATCCTCTTAATGAACTGTACTTTGCAGTGTAGCAGGTCAACTGCATTTGTGCCTAGAAAGCAAGATGGTCAGTGTTCATGACCAACTCTCCTCTTCCTTGTAATAAAGCCCAGGAATCCAGCCCAAGGGATGGTGCTGCCTCCATTCAATGTGACTCTGTGACTCTTTCTACCTCAAGCTGATCTAGATAATCCTTCACAGACAAATTCAGCAGCTTATCTCCTGAGTGACTCTAAACATGTCAAGTTTTCTCTTTGCCCAGAGAAGATAAGATTAGTAATTTTGAATCTCTACAAAAGTAGATAACATTTAGCATAATTACCAGATTCATCCCATATTAAATGTAGCATTCATGAACCACAGTGACACAATTCCAAGAGGAATAAAAATGAAGAAGATAAAGAAGTTACAAGTGACCSGAGGGTGATAAAACATAAGTCAGTTATTATTCCTGGGCTGTCAAGATCGCTCCTCAGTTGCTGCACAAACTTGGAACATGAGATCAGTCTCAGAATTTCACAGAAAGCTAAAGAAATAGAGTTGATCCCACATACACATGCATTTACTCTCAGTTCTCTCTCTCTCTCTCTCTCTCTCTCTCTCTCT